>JABFDZ020000043.1:8683446-8703443 GCA_019775955.2 Pollimyrus isidori
AGAATTAAGGCAGTTCTGAAGGCGAAAGGGGGTCAAACACCTTATTAGTATGGTGTTCCTAATAATCCTTTAGGTGAGTGTATGTGGGACCTCCTTCCAGACAGCTGGAAACTCATCCAAGGGAGCCACTTCATGAAACTGGTGTAGTGGAGACAGTAGGTTCAGCCAATCCCTGAGGCAATTGCGGTTGAGGGCCTTCCTCGAGGGCCAAATGGTGGGATTACTCTGCTGACCCAGGGATTTGAACCAACAACCTTCTCTGTCCCAACCCACAAAACTACCCCCCTCCAGAAAAATATACTTTCTTGTTTAATGGTGTCTGTTAGTGCAGAATTTCATATATGTTATTTTATAGTTTTTATGGCTTCATAACTATTCTAAAATGTAGAGAATAGTACAAATGGACTGTTCTATGGGTAAGTGTGTTCAAAAGTTTAACTGTACTGTATGCGATGACGAGTTTGGCCCACTAATGGACTACATGAAAAAGCAATAAATGTATATGAGGGACTCTTTATTAAAGGGTTTTGTTATTACTAGTGCCTATGACATAGAATCCTTTTTTATGTTGTTGTCTTGTGTAAATTCTTACCATTCTTGAACTTTATTTACTTCATTAGTTTTCATGTTTGCACCACAGCCTTTCACTAGTCCTGTCACCCCCACTGGTTAGATGCATTTCACTTCACCAAGGGCAGAACAACCCTCTTCATGTATTTTGTTTTTCAGAAGCAAGACCACTACAGTTACAAACACCAAAACCCACCTTTATTGCAATGAAAACCGCAGAAACCTGACAAAGTGTTATTATGGCAAGGTATACAGTGCAGGACAGTGACGCATGGAGCAGGGTACAGTGAAGCATTAAACATGGTACAGTGATGCATAGAGCATGGGAATGTTTATGAAATCTGCCAAATAGCTGGTTAAATCCTGCTGGGATCACAAACTGTATCTGGTTCTGTGAAAAATCAACCTAGACTGGCACAGCCCAATATGAGACTAAATAATTCACCAAATGTATCAAGAGGTACTACAACTCCACAGTAGAGTCTTTTTATTCTAAGTGTTTATAGCTCTCAAGTTACGGTGACCTTTCATATGAACAAAAGCCTTTCACGTGATGGGAAATTATTCACGCATTATCATAACCAATGTTTACGAACGTCACTGATAGGAAATGCCATGTGTACAAGACTGTTATTTTGAATTTATTTGATAATTTAACAATTTTTATCCATTGAATTTTCAGGGTCTTTGGCATCCTTTTGTGTAATGTTGCTGGTGATTGTTTTCAGCGTAAAAGCTGTAGGGATCTATCGACACCACATTGAAGGACCCCGAAAATAGGAATAAATCCATGTTTGCCTTTATTTTTGTCTTATAGCAACATTTGGGACTTTGAATGTCGGAAAAACAAAGTCGGACATGTCTTTGCGTAGTAGGATGTATCGTATAGTTTTGGTTAGTCTATGAAATGATTTCTGTCAAGTGTATCAAGAGCAGTGAGATTGGCTATTGAGTTGCAATTGGGTTTTACCTTCACGTTCATGCTTTTTCACATGAAAGCCTTTTCCTTTAAACGTTCAAACATTTCATCACACTTGGAGAAACAATCTACTTTTGCCCAGGGGGAAGAAGTAGTGTTTTGACATGACCTGGTCAAGCTTGGTGCCCACTGTCCACCAACATCACATGGCAGGTAATGTTTTTAACGTCATGTCTATCTGCAAAAAAAAGACTTTGTCCAAAAATCAGATTCACTAAAGTCACACCGCCACTGATATCTATAACCCACCCCCCCAACACTCTGGACTGAAGCGCATCATGGGATTGGCCAGAATCCCCTCCCCAACCCGGTTTTTAAATTATTGGAATTTCTCATAAGAACCCTAAATATCCTTAGGGTAGCCAGGGTGAAATTATTTCTTATGCGATTATTTTTTTAAATTGGCTGGAAATTTGGGTGGAAAATGAATAGCTCTCTGGTCTCAAAAAATCAATCCCATCCCATCCGAATAATTAAACTGAAAGTGAGTTGCTGAGAAAGTCTCAGTGCCACAGGGCACTGTTCACGTTTTGAACACTTGGACTGAACGGGGGTGTGTGTCAGAGGTATTGAGGCTGTGAAGTATGAGGGGTTCTTGGGGAAAAAATCTCCTAGTGGTAAATAAGAACATAAGAAATTTACAAAAAAATACTAATCTGTTTAACTATACTCTAACTACACGCTGTGTATAGAAGTGCTTCCTCAAATTCTCCCGCTAATATCCACTTTGACCATGAGTTCTAGTATTTAAATTAATATTGAAATAGCCACTTGGCTGAACAGCATCCAGACCTGTTAGAATCTTATATACCTGGATCATGTCCCCCCTTAGTCTCCTTTGCTCAAGGCTAAACAAATTCAGCTCAGCTAACCTCTCCTGTTTCTTTTGCACAGAAACATTTGTTTCTTTACTATTTTCTTCAAATTTATAGTTCAAATATTGCTTGACTCTTTATACACATCAATTTTATGGTGTTTTATGCTTTGCTTATCAGTCCAATCAGTATCAGCATTATAAGGAGACAGTTTTCTCTGTTTCAGAATTATTTAAATTTGAATAAAAAATATTTGGTAACACTTTACATAAAGCACCCATGTATACTGCATTATAAATACCTTTATAATACATTATAATGTATTCATAAAGTATTATAAACATGACTATATTTATAAAAAGGCATACATATACATATATAGCCATGTTTATTATGCATTATGAATGTTTTATGAAACTCACATCTATAATGTACTATAGATACCTTAATAATGCAGTGTGAAGCATAACACCTTACACTGACCATTATAATGCATTACAAAGGTACCTACAATGCAGTATAGACGAGAGCTTAAAAATAACCTTAAGCCTAGAGAATTGTCGTTTGTGACATAGATGGGTATATTCTTTCAGACAAAATGAGTTTTGTGTAGCTGGGCACAATGGAAAGAGTTAAAGAAGAAGAAACAGCAGGCTGAGCCACACTACCAGACTGTACCACAAGCTGTCTGAACCCCCACAGCTGTACCTCAATGAGCTTATCAGCCAATCAGATCAAATATCCCAGGAGCCAGACACTGTTGGCTCATTAAATCTCCGACATACTCTTAGCAATGAAAATAGCAAGTTTGTTTCTTCTTGTTAAGACAAAGTCATGCCTGTCCGCCTGAGACTTATTTTGATTTTGTAAATTATTGTATTTACTATTTACTGTACTACAGTGTTTTCACTTTCACCTGGGAAATCTTACAGTGAAACAGCATGCTGCCCTATACCTGCCTCCTCCCTGTCTCCTCCCTAGCAAGCCACACCTACCCCCTCTTGTACCTTGTTCTTAACCCTAGTGTGTAAACCATGCCCAGCTGCCTCTGATTAGTTCTCATGTTAGTCCCATATACGCATGCTTCCCAGTCCAGTGTTCCGCAGTCCAGTCACTGATATCAAACCCTCTTGTTGCCTATGCCCTTCCTTGTTCCAATCTTCTCATATTTGATCCCTCTTGATCCTATTTATTTATAGTTTCTGTTCTTCAAGTTCAATAACCCCTTTTTGTTTCATTGCGACGCCTGTCCTCGAGTCCTTCATCCCACAAGTCATGACATATGCTTTTTGATTTTGTTCTGTAAACATCATCATTTCACAGCAACAAGGGAGATTTGCATAATTTGTTTTTAAGTTTAGTTATCGATAAATTTTGCTAACATGGTTTTATATGTTATAGAATGAAAATGATAATATAGGAATATTTTTATCCATGTGTGTCATATCCTTTAAACCATGCACAACCCAAATGCAGGCTGTATTCAAAAAGATTTGATGTATGGGTGTTTGTTAGAGTATATAGGGGGCACACGCTGATGAGTAACAATTACTGAACAGGGAGCACAGGACAAAGAGATGTTAATATACAGGAATATCGAAGGAGAAAACGCAAGGCAGCTGTTGCTGGTTAACAGGTGGGCAGGAACAAGACGTAAGACTTAACAAGCTTCAAGCACGGCTGGTTTGGAGCCAAGCCCAAGGGGAGCGCAGGGAGCAGGCATGCAGGGCGGGACTGGACCTGACAATATGAATGTGAAAGTTCAGCTTTCCTGAGTCAGACATTTTTTATATGTCTTTTACTTGGTCCATATGATTGCAAAGATTAGCCAAGGGCAGGACAGAGGTCTCTGAAGAGGGAGGAATCTACAACTCCTCTGCAGCCACACTACTAGGGCCCCCTGACAAAAAGTCACCTTGTCACCCCTATCCAATTTTACATACTGTATAATATTAATATCCAGGCCTCCCTGTGCTGCCCCCGACCCCCCCCCGGAACCTTCTAGGATTTTGGTATCTCGGTGACTCCCAGGGACCTGCAGACCATCCACGTTTTTGCTCCCTCCCTACTCCAGTTCACTCTTCCTGTATTTGCTCCAGAGAGGAAGCAGCAAAAATGTAGACCGCCTGGCAGGGAACTGGGAGGGAGCGAAAATAGGGACCATTGCAGACCCCCAAGGACTCGGTTGGGAAACACTACTGTATCTCAAAGAACTTAAGCATATGTCCAAAACATCTCCAACACTTCTGAGGTTCACCCAAAGGAATTGTTTTTTTTCCTATCTCCTTCCAGCACAAAGGTGCAAACAATAATGCAGAGGAAGAGCCAACACTCATAGAGAATGAGAACAGCTAACACCCAGTGGACATACTCCAATGAATGTGAATGAGCTTCCTAGGCCTGTTGGGAAGGAGCGTTCTTGTAGATCTTTAATAGATGCTGCGTTGAATTAATGGAGGGTTACAGAACATTGTGCTCCATGTGTGTGTGTTGGTCATTTCTTATATGCTCAGCACACAATGTATTGTGCACTGGAGTGACGTTACTCAGTAGCACAGAAAGTTCAGTGTATCAGCTTAGTAGTGGGCCATGTTGTGTTATTTTTACCTAAAAGTGTTACCGTAATAAATAATGCAATTGCACTGGTAATTTAATTAAAGATTTAACAGCACTATTTTACCGAATCAGCCTATAAACACGCCTGCTGCAAACTCAGCTAAAGAACATTACTGTGTGAGAGATCTGTAAGGTTTTGAGATGGTATGAAAAAACTGAGTACGTACAACAATGTCCTTGTGGTCTTTGACATCTAACAGTCACACTTCAAGCTTCACCTGAAACTGGGGTTTTCCAACACATCCTAATACAAAAACATACTCTTGTTTACACCTTACTTAAAGCTGAGTTCTACCTGTTGTAAAATGGAAGTCCTTTTAAATTCAGATGACAGAGGCAGTACAGATGTTTGAATGTCTCTATTTCCCAACCTTTCCTCTTTCAATTTGAATGTAGTATATTGCCTGGGCAATATATAATTGAGTGCATGCCCTATTTTCTGTCTTGGTATTGCAGAATATGTCAACAGTGTATCGTTATGACACCGGAAAACCAGACCCATAATGTTTCCCAACACAGAGTAAGGAAAAGGCGAGGAGAAATTAAACAACAAAAAAAAACTCAACAGATTTATTTTCTTGCAGATTACTGGTCTTTTCATGACAGAAAATCTCTGCAAGATGTTCATACAGTGAGTGCCAGTGGATTTAATGAACTAAGTAGCAATTAAGCTAATAATTAAAATTCAAGATAATGAGTGATGTCAAACTCAAAATACTGCTTCAAAACCACTTTGATTTATTAGAAATAGTTTTTGATACATTATTCCTAAGTCTGTAATCAACAAATGTGACTACTTTAAATGTAACTTCATCACATCAGGCTGTTTTGAAACATTTTTCCCCGATTCAGAAAGAAGAGCAAGGATCAGAATATGTGTCACTAAATAAACAAACAAATGAATGAAAAAAATCAATGAATGAATGAATGATACAAACATATTTCATATTCCAGTTTTGGATCATGTGCTACCTGACATAACCTTCATAAAATCCTGATGTGCCTCACAATCCTGTAAATCCTTATATAAACTTCAACACTTTGCCAAGCCTCACATCTGTCTCCAGAGTGTTTTGTATGGAGCTGTGGTGTTACTGTAATCATTTTATTTTCTGTATCCAGTTTGTTTTTCACTGAGAATGTGTCTCAGTTATAGTAGCCGGCCAGCTCCCCTTTGAACCTCTGCCCAAACACTGACCTTGGTTTTTGATTAGAGCTCTGGGTTTGTAGAATACAGTCTGCTCTTGGGTCTAACCTCTTTGTCCTATATCAGTACAACATTTATATCATGCATGGAGCTGGAAAATGACTGATGTCTGCTATATGGGATCACTTTGAACTTGTTGAGGAAAAGTAAAATCTTAGTTGGCCTGCAACATCTGGTGTATTGCAATAATATAAGTCATGTAAAATGTGCTGCTCCAGTCAAAGAATCCTGACATCCTGCCAGAACAGCACGGCCTGCTGAAGCTCTTTTTCTATCTCTACACTCTGTACTCTTTAAAATTTGCTGTAAAATCTTCTGTACTTGTTTACACAATGGCTTTTCTGCATTTTATGTACCTTGCTGCTGTCTGCAAAAGAATTCTCTCCTGGAATCAATAGTCCATTAATGTTATTATTAGAGCATTTTAGCTACCCATTAAAGCAGGGGTGTCAAACTTCAGTCCTGGGGGGGCGCAGCCCTGTGTAGCTTAGGTCTTTCCGTGTTCCACCACAAATGATTCAGCTCAAGAGCGGTGTGGTAATTAGCACAAGGAGTTGAATCAGGTGTGTTAAATGAGGGGAAACCCAAAAATGTACAGGGCTCTGGCCCCCCAGGACTGGGGTTTGACACCCATGCATTAAAGGGTGAAGGCATATTTGTTTAAAATACATTTTCAGGTAGAATCACAATTTTAGAACATATCAAAATTTCTATACCACTAATGTTTATTACAATTATTAGTGGCTTTATTGAGCAACAATTGTCCACCAGATGTCACTGCTATGTGTTGTTTTGAAAGATTGCATTTTACTTGCATCCATTGTTTCACAAACCCACTTATCTCTCATCAATGATAATAATAATAATAGCAACAACTATCATTTATAATAATCAGGAACGTTTATGCAGTGTTTTAGCTCCTGAATAGATGGCCCATGCCTTCTAAATAAAACATATAAGGTGTATCAGATCTATTGCAACCCAACCAAACTTTTCCTAATTATCGGTGTTTGTCTGCAACATGCACTAATTTCCAGCCATGCCAACCCTTCCCCTGTTTAATGACACCAACTTGGTTCACATTAATATGAATCAACAGCCACGCTCTTGCAAGCAGCTGAGCTAAACCATTTGTAGAACAGGACCAATGAAGCAGTGCAGAATGGATGCTTTACAGGGACAGAGTTATGAGTATTTATCAAAATCAAACCCCACAATCAATGAGCCAAAAGACAACCTAGGGTCAGAAAACAGGTCAAGTACGCAAGATTCCTAGGTAATATTGGCAGAACAAAATGAGAGAAGCTCCACAGACGCTAAAAAACATCCCCTGAGATTAATCATCAGATGTGTTACATGTGTCTGTGGTATTCAGGGGAGGCAGGTGTGGCTTGGCTGCACAGGGATAAATGTAGAAGGCAACGAATGGACTTTGTTGTTTTTACATGCTTGCCTTTGTATAATATACATTTTTGTACAAAGAGATGTACAACTCAGATCACATATAACAAACAGCCGTACGAACGTTGCATAAGACATCATTTCCAAGTAGCTATAGTCCTGTCTTTAAGTGGGCAGAGTCAGGCACTGGAGTCTGGGTGCCACTAGAGAATTTGGGCCCCATGAAATGATATCATACTGAGCTCCCAACCCAGACCAATATAATTATGTTCCAAATTTGTTAAGGCCCCCTGGAATCATCCTAGACCGACACGCACACACACGCACATGCACACATACACACACAAGCCCTTCCTTATAGGTCCCCAGGGTTTATTTAGCATCATTATATTATATGTGTACCATCCACCCATCCCTCTACATACTGCCACAGTCACACACATAATGGGCAAGTCACCAGTTCATTTGTCGCTTTACCAGAGGAAACATGCAATAACAGGGAAAGCATGTGAACACATCCAATCATAACGAGGATGTACTACATCTTGATCAGCATCATTTATTTGTGTGCTGCACTAATGATAATAATAGATGAGCTATTATTTTTGATTTCATAGCTTTAGTAAATTTTCTGATACTGTCATTTAGTACCGACATCCCTTTGTTCCTGACCCAAACGGTTTACTGGATTGTTCTGCTGGGATATTTCTCTCGCTAACTGGCTTGACCTCTATGATTTAATAAACACTCCTGTTTTCCTTTTATATTTTGCTGTCAACTTCCTCAAAACAAAGTGATGTGACAGCGAAGTAAAGAATAAACAGCAATTATCATAATAATATGGTCAAAGCCATGGTATAAAGACACTGAAAGTAATCATGTGACCATTGTTCATTTTACTTTGTTAGAGCCACAATGTATAAAAGTTTCTGCACATGTAGCCTGAGTGTCCAACACCCAGGTTTGACACTGAGTACATTTTGTCTGCGTTGGGAACAGAAGATGACTGTCTCCTTCTGCTGACTTCTAAATAATAATTGTTAATAACACACGTGTACAGCACGTCTGTGGTTACAGGTCTCTGTCACTATAATATTAACAGTTCATAAAATAAAATACATCAGAATAAATCATACAATAGTGTAAAAATACATAAAAGTCAGTTAAATGAAACGTCTTTCTCGACGCATTTAAAAATGTTTAATTTGTTTTTTTCACCACTAAATAATTCAATAAGTAAATAACAACTTACTTACAAATACCCTTAAATTACATTAATATCATGTCAAAATAAATAAACGTGGTAGACAATATACTTCACATACCTGAATAACAGAAGTTAAAAAGACACATGCATGTACAGCACATCTAGGGATATATTGAGAAAAAAAAAATCACAACGCTTTTTATAGTATGTAGCATAGTTTATCATTACGACATATATTTCTCTGTCATTAATGGATAGAGAAATGAGCGAGAACAAACATACCTCTCCTCAGAAGCGCTCGCGTGAACCCCAAGGACGCGACCTCAGCAATGAGATCAGAGACCAATTATAACAAAATTAAAAATAATAAAGCAGATCTACAAATAAATAACAAAACTGTTACTAAAAACAATATAAAAGCAGGATATTGGGTGAAATTAATAATTGTCTAACACCTGTTAAACACACTGAGATTTTCTACATTTGCATGTTACTCACTATTTACTAAAAACGCACTCAATATTCTTTGCTAACAAATAAATGTACAGTATGTTCACCATACAGCCAGTTAACAGGATGTCTGGCATACACGTCACATACTCGTTCCATGTTATAAAGGATACTTGTTTTATTTAGCTTATTTTTTCATCTATAATCGTTCACTATGTTTAACAAAAAATAAAAATCAGCAATTTATAGATGGAAAAGTGCTAAAGACCTGTGGTGTGCAAAAACGTTTGACTGGTAGTGTAAAGACACTGACAGCAATCACATGACCATACTGTATTTAATTTAACCTAATCAAAGCCATGATGTAAAAATACTCATAGTAATCACACGATCATTGCATGAGTTGATTTATCTTCCTCATACACAAAAATGTTTTATTTATAATCTTTAGAATTTTAATGTAAATTTATTTCATGAAGGGCTGTCAGATCTGGATTTTATTAAATGAGCTCATGGAAGTTTCACACAAACACACGCACACACACACACACACACAGAGGACCTGTTGTTTTGATCAAACAGAGGCTATCGCTAATTGACCAGTCTTTAGCAACGCAAAGGGCTCAAAAAACTGACATGGAGAAAAACAGCTTCCAAAACATGATGCAACCCCACTCCACTCAGCGAGTAAAATCATCACATGCAGGGGCTTTTAGATACCCGCTGTTTCTCCATGGCTATGCCAATCCCATCAGGGGGCTGTCAGTTCAGGGCCCTCTGTTTCTGGCTGTGTGGCACTATGAAAATGCTTTTATTTTGTACAAAGTGACTGAGGCAAGTAGCTTAACAGACAGGGAGACATGAGATGGTCGAGAGCAATGGTCCCACATGCACTAATTATCTTTATGGACAACAAATATATTTCTCCACATCATTCTTTTCCATTTGGGGACATCATGTTGAAAGAACAGTCAGGCAGACAATGTTGTTTCCTATACAGGTTTTTTGAACATTTATAATGTGCTTTGGTTGGATTGAGTTTTGGCACCTTTGCAGTTTAAATATAACATGTTGCTCTTTGCAAAAACTATTTCTGTACTGCCTGCTATTGCAGAAACAAATAGAAGTTTGCCTGTGTCGTGTTTTCCATCTGATGGACTCATGATGACGGGACCTTGCGGCATTATTTCAACAGCACCTTTCAGTCTGGAAGGTCTACATTTCCATATGTATAACATATTTCTATCCTAAAGGGTTTTATCAATCACAGAGTTGCAGGAAGTCTGAAATCTATGCAGGAGAAGACTCATGGAAAGGAGTTTGTGAGGACTTCCAATGATCTCTCAGTGTGACTCATATCACCTTTGGATACTCTGATTTGCAGTGGCAGTCCAAAAGCTTGCATTCAGGGTAAATGGCATCTGTAAATGACCTATACTATAGTATATTATTTTACGTGTGTGTGTTTATATGTGTGTACATGTGTGCATGTTTATATGTGTGTTTGTGTGTGTTTGTTTTTGTGTGTTTATATGTGTGTACTTGTTTATATGTGTGTACATGTGTCTGTGTTTATATGTGTGTCCCTGTGTCTGTGTTTATATGTGTGTTTGTTTATATGTGTGTTCGTGTGTGTGTGTTTATATGTGTGTACGTATGTGTGTGTGTTTATATGTGTGTTTGTGTGTGTGTTTATATGTGTGTACGTGTGTGTGTGTTTATATGTGTGTTCGTGTCAGTGTGTGTTTACATGTGTGTACATGTGTGCGTGTTTATATGTGTTTGTGTGTGTGTGTTTATATGTGTGTTTGTTTTTGTGTGCTTATATGTGTGTACGTGTTTATATGTGTGTACATGTGTGTGTGTTTATATGTGTGTACGTGTGTGTTATGTTTATATGTGTGTGTGTGCGTGTTTATATGCGTGTACATGTGTGTGTGTTTACATGTGTGTACGTGTGTGTGTGTTTATATGTGTGTACGTGTGTGTGTGTGTTTATATGTGTGTACGTGTGTGTGTTTATATGTGTGTACATGTGTGCATGTTTATATGTGTGTACATGTGTATGCATGTTTTTATGTGTGTACATCCCTAACGTCCACAGTATGAAAATGACCACCACAGGCTGTCAGGTGCCTTTGTGAAATACAGCACCCCCCTCCCCCTGACATGCCAGCCTCACCTTTCACAACACCCCAATTATTACTCACTTTCTTATCTATCACTTGTATATAGAGTGACTCAAAATGATTCCATTCATACAAAGAGATACTTACTGCAGCAATTCTGCTCAAGGGTACAGCAGTGAGATCCCTTCCAGGACTCGAAACAGCAGACTTAAGGTTATACGTCTGCGCCCTCAATCACTTAGCCACCATGATACCTGCTGCCCATAGAACATAATCTGTAAGTCTGAGACACAATAAAACAAGAAAACAATTTCCAGTCTGCTGCAGGCAAGTGTGAAATTTTCATTGTGCCCTGTTGTACACTTTAGCCTGCACCTAAGGCTATGCAATCAAATGAGGGTCAATTTGAAGAACTTAGGGCTGAATGTGATTTGCACCAGTGTCAGATTTACATGTTAGGCGTTTGTCAGATGCAGCATAAACACATCAGTAATCAACCTTTCTGCCAAGGTCACTATGACTATGAGCCCATCTGGTACAAGGCATATTTCAACACAGACAGAATGTCACGCCACCACAGTAATACAGTGGTACCTCGGTTCTCAAACTCACTAGAACTCAAATTTCTTGAAAGTCGAACAAACCAGTTTGACCTAGTACTCGATCTGAATATAAAGCAGGCCTGCTCATTCATGTTCCTGGAGATGTACTGGCCTGTGGAGCATAGGCACAGCCCTAATTTAACACTTCTATTAACATATGTTAACGTAGCTGGCTCTAATAATGACATGCTACTGAAGGGCCTGATTATCTGTACCAGGTGTGTTAAATTAGAAGGCTGCACTTCAGCTCCACAGGCTGGTAGATCTCCAGGAGTAGGAATGAGCAGGCCTGGAATAAAGACAGACACTGTTAATCTTCAATAGGCAACATAATACAGCAATGTGTCTGTGTCATTCTTTAGAAAAAAAGTGCATTACAAGTAAAGTAATAGCATCACGGTCAACTGCAATAAACTGCCTTTTCAGGCAGAAATAGGAGTAGAGGGCTGAGGTGAGGTGGACCTGAGAAGAGACTTCGCCTATGTTGCGCTCAAGCTGCCTTAATGAGCTGCTAGGATGCGGTTTAATGGTTCCAGGGTTTCTGGACCCAGGGAGACATTGTGGGGAGCAGTGGACTGAGGAGTGGGCAGTGCCTTGGGCCGACGGTCACTGTGGCAACACGCAGCGGAGAATTAATCACAGGGAACATGGGAGTTGGCATGTGGCCTTAGGTTCAGCCGTCATTAGGCCAGATGACTAATTAAGGATGCTGTTGTCTTGATGCTAGCGGCTTAGGGCTCAAGCGGGAACAGTGTTGTGGTTCTCATTCAAAGACCTCTATTTAGATTTCCTGCAGAGTGCTGAATGCGATTATTCAGAGCAAGAGGCACACAAATACTTCAGATGACACTAATTAGGAACAATCCCAGTTCTCTGATCCTCACTTTCTCGTGGCACTGAAGTGGCAGGAAATGGTGTTTTCATTTCCTTCTGCTGTTCACATCCCCCATCCTCCATTTTGAAGCCTCCCCGGGTTACACAGGCTGCTCCAGAGAAGAGGAAGGACAGAAAGGTGACAAAGTAACGACTGTGAAAAGCAGAGACTCGGGAAGTGTCTGCAGCACCATGGCTTCTGGTGAAGCAACACTCTTCAGCCTATGAGCCACGCATAAAAAGTTTGGAGAGGAAGTAATCGGTTGGTTTATGAACCTCCTACAGAATCGAAAAGTTAGGAATTGGATTTCAAAATATGTTTCAAAATTATAGCAAATTTCCGAATTACAAATACTCACATACAAATTAAAGCACTGCTTAACTGAAGCATAATATAGAAACCAAACAAGTAAAAGCAAGCAGAACAAATTATGTTCTGTACATAATAAACAAAGAAACAATTCAGGACCTCAGGTTTTCCTCACTTGTATGGCTCTCTGCCCAACCACAAGGCAAGGTGATTCCAGAAATTTCTGCAGGGTGATGGGAACGGTGGCAGAGTTTTGCTGCTACATGCAGTCTGTACAAGACAGCAGCCACTGGCCTCAAGTTCTTGCATTCTTGTTTATGACTGTATGTCTGTCAGAACCGACCCGCATGTCACCCAGTATTTGCAGTCACCATTCAATATACCCAGGTGTTTACTGAACATCGGTGGACTACTAACACATCTTGTTAGGCTAATTAATCACAATTGAGGTTAAGTCAGCTGGTGGTGAAATTTAATAAATCTGTGGAATGACTAGGCCGATGTTTACAAACCAATGCTGTGTTCTTCTAGCCATCTAACAGGATATTCCTAATTTTTTGGACAACAAAAGAAATCGTTGTTACTTATTATTGCATTACTGTGTCTTTTAACTGGCCACCTGAAATTACTCCTATCTACCAGGAACACCTCCAACGTCTTACTAAATCTGATTCTTGGATTGACTAAAAGTCCACTGTGTTAGAATATCAATGAGTAGATTTTAACGGTGAAATATACAAATGACAGAAAAACTTGGGGGGTACATAATGATTGTAAAGGAAGAATAAATCTTGTGATTGCCAAAAAGTATTATCTGCATGAAAGACAGATAAAACCTAAAACCCATTGTTGAGCGTGTAACTAATGAGACCAAAAGCACTTCCTTGAGTGATTTTGTTTTTGTCAGTTGTAGATTTCACTTGAAGGGCTAAGGATTTCTTGCCTGGCTTCCTAAGTTTGTCATTTTGATTGCCGATTGATGTGTTGGTGGATGAGTCCCTATTGACCTTTTTTTTCTAAAACAATGATGGTTTCAGAGCATGAAGGTCACAGACATGCACATTCCTGGAAAATGTATTAATTCTTACAAGCTCCTACAATAATTATGTTACTATGAGAAAAGCCTGACATGCGCCTTTGGGCTCAATTTGACCCCAGGGTAGTTATGAGAGTATATTTAACTCATCATTGGTGTAAAATAAAATTCTTGAAGCACATGTTAAACAATATTGCCCATATTTTTATATCAGTGTCATCTGAAACCCTGACTTGTGAGTTTTGGTATTATTACATTATCTTAGGAGAGAAAAGGCAACTTAGCCCTTTGGTAATTATGTTAACCACTCAGTTTCAAATTAATTGTACTGCAATGAAAGTGAGATGACCAGCAATTAACAAGATTCTAAAGGGGGATCTGGAAAGACAGTGTTTCATTAAACTGTAATATATATTTCCTCATAAAATGCTTTTTCATTCCTGAGTCACTGAGTACACGCCCCTGCTCCACATGCATAGCAGAGTTATTCTGAGCAGCACATCGAGTCAGCAGACGCCACTATGTTCTGCGGGTCTATCCCAAAAGTGGTCCCTGCAGATTTTTTCTCTTCTAAAGATGAACTCAGGGTTGCTTAATTATTTTTCAAATCCTTGCAAACAATAATAACTCACATTTTTATCACCACTTAATTTCCGTGATTTTGTTGATTCAGACTATCATTTTCAGACAGCTTTGTACAAATATCTAGAAAAGACGCATAAAGTCCATCAAATTACTTGGATAATTAAAAAACTGTGGCACTCAGTGGGGGGGAGGGGGTGTATGAGGGAGCCGTCAGACACTCTGGAGCTCTGAGTTTTATCTCCTGTGCTCCAATGTAATGAGGCTCCTCTCTGAAATTCGGGGCCTTACCTAAGCAACGCCCGCCTAGACCTGCTGAAGGCTGAGCTGTTAATTATCTTTGAATGGAAGCCATAAAATGATGTATACACCAAGGTCTTAATACCAAATAGATGCAAATCAGCTGTCTTTTGATCTATTTTACATTTCCTTCTACTGTCTGGTTAAAAAAAAAATCCTATCAAAGACTGATTTTATGTTTGAAGACTCTCTGTTTGCCTTTTATGAACAGTGATACTGTGAATCTGCCAGTAGCCGCAAACCAGAAGGAATCTGCGATTGTCCCGCCTTTGCAGCAGCATCAGTCCAATGAAATCTTATTCCTAATCATAATATATTAAACCTGCATTGTCACCTGTATATTTTACTCCATTTCTAACAAAACAAGAACTAATGAAGCTTCCTGCTTGACAATTTTTCTATTTTCTATTTTTCACAATATATTATTGACATCAGCAGCATGTTGGTTCTGAAATGAAAATCCAGACTGCAAGGATATTTGTTCCAGTTGACCTTACTTTGAAATGTAAAGTGTGTTCCCTTCCTGGAAAATGATGCAACAATAATATTTGTTAAAGTGATTTTCGTTAGCCTGCATCATGGTGGTGAACTGTAGGCATAAGATAACCCCTGTGATGAGGATTCTAGGACTTTCAAGAAAAAGTAGTTCCCACCTGCGCAGAACACCAATTTCACGCACAAAAAAATAGTCACATCGGAGATTGTGGAATCAGACATGAGGGATTTATTAGGAATAAATCCTAATACAGGACATCAAAACATTTAAGGTCAATGAATAGACCGGAGAAACATACTGGAACAGAGACTGAAATCGACAGGAAATGTAGAACAGCTGGTAAACTTGGGGATTCCACACAGTGTTAACAAGAGGGCGTGGCACATTGTAGGCACTAAAATGCTTTTGTTTGCTATACTTTTCAATGTCAATCCAGCTTCATATACAGTAGCAGAGTATGTTATATGAATATACTATGAATATTATATTAACCCAAATTCAGTATGCATAATGAAACTTTATTTGTACATGGATGATTCACTTGTATGCATTGTATACATAGAGTGCTAATAGATTCAATCCATATTTTTCTGAGGATGGATAGCAAATATATGACCTTTGGGCATGGCTATGTCTGCCTGCTGTGTGCATTCCACAGCAAACAATGATAGAATACCTTTACATGACCTCTTTTTCACCCCAGGCCCTGTGAGGCACCCTTGTGATCCCGGAGTATGCCTATGCGTGTGGCATGCGTCCCCAGACAGGTGATAGGGGCTGCACAGCAGAGGTGCTGCTTCACTGTGTACAAAACCCTGCTATGTCATCTGACTAATCTCACACTGTCTGACACACGGACGTGATTTTTAGCACGTCATGCCCAAAAGCGAGAGGAGTACAGAGCTGCAGAGAGAGATGCTTGTTTCCTGCTTTGGAAATTATTCACATTTTATGCGCAGGAGCCGTTATCCAGAGGCGATCAAAGGCGAAACGGGTTAGTGCATGAAATAGCTGCGGCGACAGCCACAGTGTCACATTGGCCTAGTTAATTGATAAAGTGGTAAAACTATATAATATATACACATATAATATAGTATTATACCATTACTTATGTATTAATTAACCACAAACTAAGTCTTAGTTACATACTGGTCTCATGGTAATTCATCATTAATGAATCGTGACGTTTTATTTCAAGCAGTCACCATATTTGTTACTACATCTGTTAATTCTGTCAACCTTTGTGAAGTGCTGATGGAACAAGTCATGAATAACCCAAGTGAAATACTGATCTCATATTTGTTCATCACCGTGATGCACCTTTTCTACCAAGTAGCAACTATATTTGTTCTGAATTTGTTCATAATTTATTTATTAGAAAGTATTTTTGCCCCATCAAGTAAAATGTTACTGATAAAGTGATAGCATTAAAACATTAAAAGCATGAAAGCATTCAAATTCAGAAATGCTTAGAAGTAACCCGCTACATTTTAATTTGAGAGAGTAAGTCAGCACATCACAGTGCTTTAGTTCAGCAGTTCTGATTGATAGGTGCAGGTACAGCACCGCCACTCAAAGCACGCATGTATGTAGTACGTCGTGTTGGCCACAAACAATCACGGCAGTACAATACGCATAATACATGGAGCATTATTAGTACTGCTAAAGTAGCAGCAAGCTTGGTTAACAAGAGTAACTGATCACACTGGTGCTAGGTCACAGGTTATTTTTTTTTATTACTGCTGTTTGACTATTTTACAAAATTTTGTAAACGGGCTGATTTTTCGTTAGAATCACGCCTGTTATTGTGATGCAGTCCTGAAAATCACACTCACTATAAATGCTATTTGGGTTTTGTTCATTTTTGGTGTACAGTGGCATCTTCTGGCAAAAGGAAGTAATGTATGTTATTGTACTGTAAGAAACATCAAATAAATGCAACACTCGGTAGGCATTTTGTAGGCAAAATAAACATAATTTCAAATGTTTGTACCCCCTTCACATTTATATTTGACATTCATAGATTTGGTTATTCTTAAGTCGGCCGTGAACCGCTCTTTCGGGAGCTTGCTGAAAACTGCAGAAGAAGCATATTCGATTATCTTCACTGTATTTATTAAATATTACAAAAAACAAGGAGTCCCCACAATCACAAATTCCTGTATGTTTGTGAAATTACATACACGCCTTGGTTATTCAACCACTACATGCAATAAATTGTAAAACTGTGAAATAATGTAGCTCTTGTTGCACGTTCAGTTGCTCATTTGGGTTTTGACAATCCATGGCGTGTCAAAATAAAACTCCCAGAGTACATAAGCAATTTCTTCAAAGAATACTTAGAATGTTATATAGTTTCATGTGATCCGGGTCATTTTCAGCATTGTTTTTGGCTTACTTGTCCTCTGCGAGTTTCTGCGATCTTTCAGCAATCTCACATTTCTCTCAGTAACCAATAAATATCTGAGTGCTGTTAATTTAGGATTTTAATAATGGTTACAGTGGTAAGTCTATATATAAGGGCATAATTTAGTTGGTTTCTATATTATACAAAAAGGTTTTGATAGGAAATGACAAAATAATTCGACATTCAAAGTGTACAGTACTATTTGTTAATTGGTAATACCAATAATACAATACAATAATTGATAATACCAATTAACAAGTCCTTCAGGTCAGTAGGCTACTATTGATAATCCATCTGCTGTGTAAGGCTGAAATATCAGCACAATAGAGCAGCATGATATTCCACCCCTATACAGCAGATTTTCTAAGAATTCTCTTCTACGAAGTCTTAGAAATTCTTATAAAATCGGCTGTATAACAATCGGTCCGTGACAATGACCATGATGGGAAACGACTCATTCAGAAATGTGGCGCTCAGGAGCATGCTTACACTGACATACTGGCAATATACACTATGCAGTATCTATAGAGCTTTATCCATCTGGGGCTTACCAAAATATTGGGACACCCCTCCAATTCAATCAGAGCTAGATAAGATTTTAACAACTCTGAGCTATTAGTTAAGTTCCCCCAAGCGAGCTTGATCGGCTGAATGGCCTCCTCTCGTTCATAGGTTCTTATGTTCTTATTGAATTCACGTATCCCAATATTTTTGGTAATATAATGTATCTAACCATTTTGACTGTCATGCTTGATGCTTTTCATTTTGGTGGCACTGAGGAACAATTTTACATTGCGTTATGATACGTATAGCGTGGATCTGCGCATTGATGTGATTGATCGTAATGCACGTAGAGCTGCAGAGCGATATAATGTATGTGTATGGCTGATACCCAGTAAAGCTCTGCGTCACCTGAACGCTGGTATTTTGCAGTGATTATCATGTTATGAAAGTGCACAAACACAACACCGAGTTAACGCTTTATAATTGTTCCACAGTTAACAGGTAAATATGCAGGACGTACTGTAAGCAGCAACAAAGGAGTAGTGCTTCATTAACACCTAAACTGGTACTATTCACTATTAGGGAATTATGCTTAATTACTCAATTGGTAATAGTAAACTAATTACTATAGTAGTAGTAGTAAATCAGACCTAGATAAGATTTTAACAACTCAAAGCTATTAGTTAAGTTCTCCCCAAGCGAGCTTGATGGGCCAAATGGCCTCCTCTCGTTTGTATAGTTCTTATGTTCTTACAGTATGTTAATAAAACATAGATGTGCTTCAAATTGCAAGTTTAAAATGAACTTATGCTGTCATGAAGTGTTACATTGTTCTTATTAACCCCATAAAAAGAACTCAGTAAATGTTTGTGAAAAACAGAAAGTCAGTAATGCCACATTCATTACTAATGAGTTACAGTGTGTTTCTTGTTCCTTAGTAACTCCTATGGAAGAAGTCAGTAAGGCCATATTCATACTAATGCAATTACAATTAGTTTTATTTACGTCATCCTTAAGACTTCATTCCTTATTTAAAATGCATACATCAATTTCTTAATGTTTAGAAAAGATTAACAATACGTGGTGGAGCAAATTCTGTGTCAAAACACGAGTCTCTGATTGACCATCCCATCACTTGGACTTCAAAGTATAGCTTGAAGAACACTGGCACACGGACTGAAGTCAGGTACTGTAAATAATTAAAATGTAGGTACTGTATACATATTTTAGGCAGTAACATTTTGTAGAATAAGTTGTGTCATACAAACAAATAGGAAGAAACAAAAGGTAAAGAATGCCAAAAACCATTGAGAATAGTAGCCAGTTACTCCAGAAAAAAGCACTTTTAATTTTATGAGTAATGAACTAGTAGTTATTAGAAATAATCCATAGTTAGTAGATAATTCCCAGTGAGACCTACAATACTCAATAGTTCCTAATGAAGTAATAGCGAACTACTATAATAATTAGTTTACTATTACCTATTGAGTAATTAAGCATAATTCCCTAGTAG
>JABFDZ020000043.1:8705662-8719237 GCA_019775955.2 Pollimyrus isidori
TTGGTTGATTAGATAATTGCATTAATGAGAAATTGAACAGGTGTTCCTAATAATCCTTTAGGTGAGTGTATATATGTTTAGGTTTGCTTAATGCAGTATATACTCTTCTTGTTTTATCTGGTTCATTTTGTGTTTAAATGTAAAAAAAAAAAAATAATAATAATATTTAGGCGTAATTTTTTTGGGGCCAAGAACCATTTAATTTTCCATTACCTCTTATGGAGACAATTCAATATATATACACATACACACACACACACACACACATACACAGTGGTACCTCGAATTTAATCCATTCATATCTCCGGATTAAATCCTAAAAAGTTGTGATCAAATTTTATCCATAAGGGGTAATGGAAATTTTCTCCAATGTATCCAAACAATCAAACAATGCCTCCTGGCCTGACCCTCGCCCCCTGCTTAACCCCGTCTGGAATCCCCGTCTGATCAGCTGTTTCTAGTTGTTTTCATTAGCCCTCTGCCTTTCAGTTTGTTTCCTCAATCCAGTAATTGTATAGTTCGTCTGGGTTTTTCGTGCCTTACCTGTCATTTAACCCAGTATTGCCCAACACCCTGACGTCTGCACTTTTGTCTCATTTCCCCGCGCACAAGTTATCTTAGGTCAGCGTTCATGGTTTGACTTATGAGACTCAGATCAACCTCTCGTTAATTTTTTTTCGTGCTGGTTGGTTCGACTTTTACAAAATTCGAGTTCTAATGAGTTAAAGTGATAAGGTGTGTGTGCGTGTGTGTGTGTGTGTGTGTGTGTGTGTGTAAAACTACACCTGCTTTATTTCCATTTTAGTGATCGATGGACCAGAATAATTAGCTGTGGGCTGGTTGTAGTCTAAAAACCTGCTCTGCTCAAGAACATGATACTTAATTACATAGGCCTAATTATGAAATGTAACACAAAGTTACTCATTTAGAGATTTCTGACCTTGCATAGTATTAGAAAGAGCAAGTAATATAAAGTCATAAAAAGTGAACCTCACTAAAATATAAAGAAAATTGTAAAGTATTCAGACCCCCTTAAATTTTTCACTCTTTGTTATATTTCAATCATTTGCTAAAATAATTTTAAACTATTTTTTTTCTTCATTAATGTACACACAGCACCCCATATTGAGAGACAAAAAAAGAGCTAATACAGCCATGTGTCCTTTTAGGAAAGATGCAACAAGTTTTTCCACACCTGGATTTTGGGATCCTCTGCCATTCCTCTTTGCAGATCCTCTGCCTGTATTAGATCAAAAGGCTGCTTCTACTAAATACTGAGCAAAGGGTCTGAATACTTAGGACCATGTGATATTTCAGTTTTTCTTTTTTAATAAATCTGAAAAAATGTCAACAATTCTGTGTTTTTCTGTCAATATGGGGTACTGTGTGTACATTAATAAAATGAAAAAAATGAGCTTAGATGATTTTAGCAAATGACTGCAATATAACAGAGTGAAAATTTAAGGGGGTCTGAATACTTTCCGTACTTACTGTATACAGCTATTTTTTTTAACTGAATCAGATATGATGTACCTCCTCTGTACATGATTGCATATATGTGCTTGGGGGTGTTTGAGTGTGTTTAAAAAAAAAAATTAAAGTGTCCCCAAACATCTGGATCAGTGGCCAGCCCACAACCACTATCAATGAAGCTCATGTGTAACCTCAGCCTTAACCTAATTGTGGGTTGCTAGGCAACGGGCCGCATGAAGCAAGAGGGCGTCAGTTGTTTTGCAGGGGCTTGATTGAAGTGCTCATCGCAGAGTACCAAGCATTAAGAGAGGTCCCTAAATATAGCAGAACAGACAGCACACGTGGGTGAGAATGGAATGAATCTGCTTCCCACTCTGACCTAGGGAGCTTCTCATGCCCACAGACACACCAGTCTCCACACAGATCCTGTGGGCACTGAAAGATTGCATAAATTAGGGCCTCACCCTTAGCATTTATAACGAAGTGGTTTATAGATCTATGCATAGCACTCAGCATACATCCATGCATCTTATGCAAGATAGCTACTGCTTGCATTATTGTTTAGAATTATGGACTTGTAATCATCCAATGATATAATGTTTCTAAACATTGATGCATAGAATCTTTCCCTCACATTTTCAAAAATCTATTCTTAGAATCACAGAATCAGATCTAGTCAGAGATGACTATCACAATCTGTTGTTCATACCGAAAACTTCCACTGTGTGTGCTTATATATATATATATATATAAAATAGAGAGAGAGAGAGAGTGTGTGTGTGTAAAGAATAAGATGTATAATTTTTATGTGGTGTGATTAGTGGTTTGAACCATGGTGTTCCAGAAATGGTTATCTTCCTGAAATTTTTGCAAACTAATGTTTACAGTTTACTGAGTGCCGTATGATGAACAAGGAAAAACGTCTAATCAATGGCATTTTTATGGCCAGAAACAGCTTGTTAATAAGAAAGGGGAAGGCTGGGCTCGTTAATGCCAACAGACAGGCTACAAACGCAAAAACATTAGCTGAGTTCATAAGTGGTGTGCAGAAGATCTTTCATTAATGCACAGCTTTCGATATTTAATCTTTCGCTTCAAGCTCTTCCTGTCAGTAATTTGATAATTGCATGTAGCACAAGACTTTTGGTAAGTTATCTGTGTAAATCAGTTAGTGTGCGCTTGCATAATGATTAGCAAACACACCAAACGTGACATATCGAGAATTTCCTTAGTAACCAATTGAGTAGGGGTATAGTATAGTACTAATGGAATTATTTATTTTGTTATTTGCAATATATCTTTAGTCAAAGAGGAATGAGTAAAATGGATAGCTGTAGCAAAAAAAAAAAACAACAACAGATGGGATAGCAGTGGTGTTGGATGTATGGAGATAAATGAATGTTAAGCAACAGCTTAAGGGGAAAGACGTTTACAGTCCAGTCCTCGTATTCAGCATTGCAAATATTCATCTTCTAAAGGAATTATGATTTCAAACACACAGAGAAGCTACTTTGCAACACACGTGTAATCTGGCTACCTGCAGTGTGAAATCAACAAGGTTAATTCACGTTGATGTGAAACATTCAGATATTCAGAGAATGTTTTCATTGTTCCGAATTTGCCGCACAGGTTTTCTAATCGAAATCAAAAACACAAAATCAAAACTCTGATCAAAATGTTTGAGAGCATCTGTTGTTACTAATAACTTTACAGAAATAAAAGATATTTAATTTGCTTTGCAATTTAAACCATTTACAGCTCACCTACAGTCCATTATGTACCTGCCCACAATCAAGCTTATTCCATTGTGATGGAAGTCATTGCTAAAATGGTGCATTTTTTTGTTGGTTTGTGAATTTGTGCAGATGTAGTCTGAGTGTGAGACAATGATACAAAGTTACAAGCTTTGACATTCTTGTATTGTTTAAAGCTTTCAGACAACTTCCTAACATCTATTTCTACACTACTATTTGAACTTCATTTATCAGCCTAAAACACTCTTTGAAAATTGTTGCATATTTTCATATTAGAATTGTGCCACAAATTTAAGTCCAACATATACTACTACTATTACTACTACTACTAATAATAATAATAATAATAATAATAATAATAATAATACATTTTATTTATAGGCGCCTTTCTAGACACTCAAGGACATCGTACAGGGATTAAAAATAAATAACAAAACTGTAAAACGAAAATACAGAAATATAAAACGGGGTAAAATGGAAATGCAATGGGATTTACAGAGAAACCAGATGAGTTTGGAGTTTGGATTTGAAAAGTGGGAGTGAGTTAATATTTCTGAGCTCAGATGGTACTGAGTTCCAGAGCCGGGGTGCCGAACGACTGAAAGCTCTGCTCCCCATGGTGGTAAGGCGGGCAAGGGGGACAGTGAGATGGAGGTGGGATGAGGATCTGAGGGTGCGAGAGGGTGTGGCAACATGAAGTAGGTTGGATATATATGGAGGGGCATGGCTGTGGATGGTCTTAAATGTTAACAGCAGGATCTTAAAATCAATGCAAAATCAATACAATGGAGTTATCAATAACTAAAGAAAACTTGTCAGAATTTGGAAAATATTGGTAACAGTGTTCTTATGTGCAGGACAGTTTACTGACAGTCGGCTTTGACGACAACTACAACTGAATGATTGTTGAAGAGATGCAAGATCTAACGGCCCCTTCATGCTGGAGGACTGACACCAGCTCTGTCTGTATTTTCGGGTTCACAGAGACATAGTAAAATAAATTAAATAATTATATGATTAGAGATTCGTAGACATAAAGTTGTGATTTAGAGTAATGTTCCATTTATTGACCATTCCTATGTCCTATTAAGCCACATGTCTTGCTCTCATCTTCCAAATCCCTGCTTAACATAGAGCATAGTACTAATGCATGGCCTTTAACCACTTTGGTGGTGCTCCTTCCTGTGCAGATGCTTTGCGGCTCAATTCTCCTTCTGCCTCTCTCTAACTGTAAAACTAGCAGTGTTTGGGTAACATGGTGTCTTGCACCTCCTGTGGTCTGTACTACGGAGCGGGGTTACTGGCTTATTTGGGTAACTTGTCGGATTTAAGGTACCACAGTTTAAATGGACTTCATATTCGTTCACTTCCATTTTGCCCAGACTACCTTAAATCCGACAAGGTGCCCCGGTAAGCCAGTAACCCTGCTTCATAATACAGGCCCCAGGGCTGAGAGCCCGGATCTCACATCCACTCTCTGTGTGTGGAGTGTGTTCTCTCCATGCTGGCCCGGTTTCCTCAGGCAGACATGCTAACTGGTGTCATTACTTAGCCCCTATTATATGATGGTGCGTGTACATCCCATCTGACCAGGATAAGCAGCTGGAAGATGGATAGAAAACTGTGATAAATTCCATTGGTCTATTACAGGGTTCTTCAAATCTGGACCTTGATTCCAAATCCAGGCCGTGTTTTCAGTTCTCCCAGGTAGTTAGTTTAATAATTACTGACTCTGATTGGTCAGAGGTCTCACACCTGACTGACAGGTAAAGGAAGGCTGGGAAAACAGCAGTGCTCGGACCTTGATTTGAATAACCCTGGTCTATTAGGTCAAATTACCAATTAAAGCTCTTTTTAGTACAGATGTCTTGTTTTATCATTTGGTATTATGACATTGGTCTCAAACTCCACTCCTCGGGGACTGGAACCCTGCATATTTTTCAGTTTCCCCTCATTTAACACACCATATTCAACTCCTTGTGTTAATTACCACACCGCTCTTGAGGTTAATCACTTGTGGTGGAACAGGGAAAGAACTAAGCTACACAGGGCTCCGGCCCCATAGGACTGGAGTTTCAGACCCCTGTATAATGGTAACGGTAGCACTACCATGTTCAATATGACTCCTAGGTGGAAAGAATGGCACGTCTTTTAAGAGGGAAGGTCAAGCAACTAATTATGCTATGATTGTTATGGAAACATCAGGCCTATAGCATTGCATCCTTTATTTCATTTTTTGAAAACCTCTTTTAAAAGCCTTGGAATTGAAAACTTTCATTGGTAGCGACAGCCACACCGTGAGCAATGGGGAGTCCGCTGTCTCTCTATGGCTGACTCACCGATTCCATATTACACCGTGATTCACAGCACTATAGCAAAAGGACTACAGACACCCTAAGCTTTGTGCTGTCTTTGTTGAAAGGAATCTGCGCAGGGGTCACGCTTGGCTTTTTCATACTGTGTGTCCTGCAGCTGGGTGAGTCACCAGCTTTAGGAAAAGTACTAAATGAGGTTCTGTGGTTGTTGAAAGGGAGACAGCTGTCAGGGTGAGAAAGCAACGATAGTATTATTACTGACCCTCACCTGGGTAGCGTGGGAAATGAATGCAGTTATGTACAAACGATCCTGGACACACTGTATGTTGAGAAATACTGAGAAATCCCGCAGAAACCTAGAGCCACAGGACAGATGAAATCGTCCTCCATATCAGTACCCTTCAGACCTTCAGAGTTACCTTTATGGAAGATATTTCTACTTCTCCCCCCCCTCCCAAAAAAAAAATTATTGAATTAAATCCACTGAGGAATCAATGAATACATCATATATGGCTCCTCACTGCCACTGTTGGGGGTGATACCAAGAATGGGTATGAAATTATTCTCGAACCTCCAGCAGACCAAGGTCAATAAGAAACCTTTAGTATGATAGGCATAATAAGCAATCTGCTATATGCTTCTTATAACTTATAACTAGCTTCATTTAAATAGACTAGTCACTTTAAAATGTATTTATTTACCAACCATTTATACTGGACAGGGTTGTTTGGGGAGGTTGCATAGGGCACAATCTAGAGGAGTGTTTCCCGAGCTGGTCTTCAGGGACTCACTGAAGGTTCACATTTTTGCTCCCTCCCAGTAAATGTGGGCTGTCTGTGGGTTCGTTCTCAGGGAACAGATTGGGGAACACAGCCAGGACACAATGGCATGACATCATATACACTTACAAGCAATTACAGAGATACTGGTTACATATCACTGTGTGTCTTTGGACTATGGGCGGAAACCTACACGGCATGCAGAGCGGAAGTGGGATTTACACCTCCAGTCATACCGGTATGAGGAAACAGGATTTAACCATTGAGACACCATTGTGGTTTGATAACATGGGAAATAAAATAAATAAATTTAATTTGACCACAGGGAGTGTAAAAGGCTTGTGAAAAGTCAGCAGCTTGGGTGCGGTTACAGTCTCGGAGAATTTGCTGCAAGAGATTTTCATGTTTCACATCCTGGGCAAAGGTGTGGTAGCGCTGCATACACTTTTACAAATGTTACCCACAGAAATAGATGCCTGCGCTAATTTGGATGGCAACTGTCAAAAGCCTCTCTCTGTGAGGTTAATCAGTTCTGTTTGCTGTCAGGCTTCATGTACCACAGCTGTTTTTGGATACTTTGTAAGACTTGTGTGAGTTTTATCTTTTTCTATCTCTCCCATGATCTGCTCTGTATTATGGTCAAAGCTGTAGGAACATGTTCAAACTATGAGGTACAAATCTCACTAATGGGTTCTGGTGCCAACGTCCTTCACAAATAATCGTTTTGAGAAAAAAAAGAAACATGTATTTGTAGTGACTACTGCAAATGAATACAGGCACCTTGGTTTGCCAAACAGGTCAGGGCAGAGGGCAGTACACCCAAAGAAAACTTTTGTTTTGGCAGGGACTGAAAGAAAACAGCCAGGGTGGGGACAGGAAAACTTGGGAGGGGCTTACAGGCTGTGGCTTCACCCAGGTCACCAGAGGCCAAAAAGAAAAAAGACAAAACAAACCCATTCAAGCATATGGCAGAGAAGGAAGAACAACTGTCATTAGTCAGCATTGCGCACTGTGGTCACCTGACTGTTGTCTGACTCCGCCCCTCAGTCGTGAGCACGCTCACCCTACAGCTGAAGGAAAATACAGGGTTTGCATGTGTAGCCATGAATGTGAAAGAACTGGCAGAAATATTATTATTATTAATAATTATTAATATTTAAGGCCAGAACTATTCAATATTAACTTGCTAGCTAAGTACAACCGTAGCCAGTCCTTTTTTAGAAACGTATAATGCATTTGTACACATTCAAGTTTATTTGCATATTTAATTTTTTTACAACAGATGTCTATATTAGGGTTCACACACTCACAAACTCAAAAATTATAGGATTTTTTTTTAATTCATACGTAAAAAATTTAAATGAACATCTTACTATTGCAGACTGTCGCTTACAACTTTTATCACTTATTACGGAAGAGGATTAGGGCCACCATGAAAATATTGTCTGACCTCTTCTCAGAAATCTGAGTTTAATCTCACAATTCTGAGCTTTTTTCTAAATTTAGAATTCTGAGAAAGAAGTCAGAATTCAGATAATATTTTCATAATGGGCCTAATCCTCTTCCAAACACATATGACCGGGGTTTAAAAAAAGAAGATAAAAACACAGTAAATGAATGTACAAATAAATTGCAGGCATCCATTAGCTCCACTATATTGACAAGAGTATTGGGAAACCTGTCCATCACACCAACAACAACTTTTACGACATTCCTTTCTTATTCTATAGGCATCAATATGGAGCTGGTCCCCCCCTTTGCAGGTATAACAGCTGCCACTCTTCTGAGAAAGTTTTGCAGTGTGTCTGTGGGAATGTTTGCCCATTCATCCAGCAGACCATTTGTGAGGTTAGGCACTGATGTTGGACATGAGGATCAATCTCTGTTCTAGTTCATCCCAAAGGTGTTCGATGGGGTTGAGGTCAGGGCTCTGTGTGGGCCAGTCAAGTTCTTCCACACCAAACTCACCCAAGCATTTCTTTATGGACCTTGCTTTGGGCCCAGTCACACTCATCTGTTCCCACAAAGTTGAAAGCATAGAATTGTCCAAAATGGTATGCTGAAGCATTAAGTGTTCCTTAAATCCCCTGAAAAATACAGTACCCTGTACCATTATCCCTCTCCACCAAACTTTACAGTTGGCACAAAGCATGATTCATCACTCCACAGAAGCCCCTTCCATGAAGCTCCTGGTGCACAGTTGTTGTGCTGGGGTTAATGCCAGAGGAAGTTTGAAGCTATGAGCAATCTGTGACCTTGCTCTGTTAGGCTACATGGTCTGCTTCTTCTTGTCCGAGTTTCTGTTGCTCCTAAATGTTTCCACTTTGCAATAGTACCAGTATACAGTTGACAGAGGAATATCTACCATGCCTTTTGTCCGGTTTCGTGGCTCATATGAATTCTATGGCAGCGTGACCATGCCAGTGTTTTGTATTTTTGCTGGCTTAAAATGCATGCAGAACAGGTGGGGGACATACCCACATTTCCTCCTACATCTTCAATTACCTTGACAATATCGCCACTCTCACCCAAATGGTACAGAACACCCAGGCCAAAACCAATTACACAAATTGTTCTCCATCATTTTTTTCTGGATATTCTGCGCATTGGCATTTAGCTCAGCAGGAAGCTGTCCATGGAAAATCATGTAATTTTAAATACAGTTCATTATGCTGTGACAGGGGAAAGGATTTTGCTTACTTATTTCTGCAAATATGCACACTACAAAACTGAAGAAGGACATTTGTATGAATGGATGGAAGGATGGATGAAATTTTTGTGTTCCTCTCAGCCAAAAAGTCCATTTGTAAAGTATTTATTTATTTTTTGCTCCCATCTGATTCTGGGATGGTCATTTGGGAAGGTACTTGGCATGCCCCTAACTCCATGTGTTCTGTTTTTCTCCAACACACCCTAATCCCAGTATTTCTCAACCTGGTCTTCAGGGATCTCCAGATGGTCCACTTTTGGGAGGGAGCAAAAACGTGGACTGTCTGTGGGTCTCCAAGGAATGGTTTTGGAAACACTGATCTAATCCTAACCCTAAATTACTGTTTTCCCACTCTAAGTGTTACTGCTGAACATGATAATTGTGACATGGAGTCAATCCAAGAGCTGTCATTACATCTCCAGTATAATTAACTTCTTCTCTCATATCTACAGGATGATCAAGGTTTTGAAGAGAGCTCTTTAAAATCATCTGTACTGTCCCTTGTATACCTCTATGACATCACAATAACAAATACAGGGGCCTTTAAAAACCACTATTTAAATCACTCCTGTTATATATCTTTTTGTTTGTGCATTTTCATCAGTTACATCTGTGTGTAGGTTATAGTTTCCTCATGCTTTCTAATTGCAGCCATTTATTTTGCCCTTTTGGTGCAAATTTCCTGAAAGTAAAGGCAACTGAAGTTTGTCTTACCAAGATCTTGCAGGTGCTGTATGTCATGTTGAGCTCTTTGATTCATTATAGCTTTCAAGGCTTACTGGTTCAATGGTTTTATATTGTAGGGGCATCATTAATATCATGCTTAAGGGGAAGAGTGCTTGAAACAAGCTTCACCAATGACACAAGACTTGTAGTATTTACATTATTTATTAACTTCATACTGGTGATTTGCTTTACATTGGTCTTGCACTGCTCTTGGAAAATAAATCAACAAGTTTTCAGTATTCAGCAGGTTATTTTTTTCAGGAAGCATCATTATCAAGCATATAACATATAAAACAAAATATTCACTGACGATAACCCTACCAACGACAACCTCTAAGAATTGGTTAACGTCAGAACAAAACTCACACCTCAAACTTGAATCTGCTTGATGTTTTTAAGTGCAGCAGTCAAACAATATATGAAGAAGAAGCTGATGTTGAAAGAATGACTCCAAAGCACATTTCAGATTGTTTTATTTACATTTTGATTTTTGTCTTTTTGTTAGTCATTGTCTTCACTGAATTGAATCATCTGGCATTTCTGATAGGACTCTGTCAGTACCTCACTCCATGTGCTTGTGCAGATGAGTCCATTTGAATCTCAAGCATGACAGTGTAACAAAGTGGGGGCTGGCAGGGGGGGGGGTGCTATCCCTCAGCTAGGAACAATGCATTCCGTCTGCAGAGCTTTCAGCGCGGCGAGTAAATTGTGGGTTCCTGCTGCAGCCACAATGCCATTACCTTCAGCCCCCGCTGCTGGCTGCCGTTCTGCAAGTTCTCTAATATGCTCTTTTGTTCGTTCGTTTATGAGGCGAGCCAGAAAGAAAAAAAAGTCTTCTTTGTAGGCAGCTAGTATGAATAATAGCAAAGCGAATACGAACAAGGAAGTGAAAGATGGCTTACTTTTGGCTCCCATTTGCCACTAGTAAAGGATGTATGTGCATATTGAAGCTTTTCCTACAGTGTCTTTCTCTTTGCCTGTGGTTACTGTGCGTGCGTGTTAAAAAATGAAAGTTGGCTATTTCTCACTGCTGGCTGCATTACCAATGTCTGTAGATGCCCAAAAACATTTCCTATAGTCAAGCCTGCAGATTTTCTAGCCTTATCCAGATGCAGCTGCTGGTCACTAAAAGGTGACCAAATACTGTATAAGGGCAAAATTCACACACCATTCCCAGAATGGTAACTTCACACCTATAGTGAATGGAGTTGATTTGCGAGAATTTCTGAGTATTATGATTGTCAGAAGATTGCTTAACACATTTCAGCATTCAGTGAAAAACTTTCCCATGGAATAACTAAAAATATGACCTAAAACACAACTTTGTAATAAAAGCCCATAGTATTAGGTAATCATTACAGGTCAGGTGAAGTTCTCACCTTGCAGGTGCTGCCTTGCAATGTTTGGATTGGCTGGTAATGCCATCACTGACACAGAGGGAGACCAACAACTTTCACTATCTTCTATATGTACTTAAGCTTCCTGTACAGGGGAGTAACCTTTGCAGAGATAGCAGAACATACCCAGGGTTCTAAAAAAACATTTCAAAATACCTAGCAGCACAGCTGTGTGATACGTAGCATGGAGCCCCCCCCCATTCAAGAAGAAAACTCACAGTGTAATTAGGAGTGTAGCAGGATTAGAAGAAGTCGTTTTTAGAGAGAATATATATATATGTTTGTGTGTTAGGGTGTGTGTGTTTGTGTGTGTGTGTGTGTGACGGTCAGCGGGCGAACACAAGGAGAGACTAGGCAAACGGACCGGGGACAACAAGGGGTTTATTGGGCTCACTGACATAAACACGTCTATGCCGCATCTGCCGGGACCTACACTGGAGCAGACTTAAATACATAAAACATGACACAGGACTGGCGAGCGGCAGCGCCTCCCAGGTGTAAACAATAGGTAATCACAAGAGGGCGTGGGGGAGGCGTGTCACACGAAGGCTGGAACATGACGGACGACGCGGTATCTCACAGTGTGTGTGTGTGTGTATTTTTTTTGAACATATAAATTTGAACTGCTTTAAGGTACATATGTAAATATCAATGACCTTTGAAAATATGTATGGTAATGAAATTTTGAGAAGCTGCAATTGCTGCAATACTTTACAAAGGTCTACGGCTAAAATAGAAACATTTACTAATTAGGAATTATTTGTTAATTTATAGAAATATCTGTTTCATTGAAACTTTGTAAAAGAATAAAAATCTGTTTGGAATTCACAACCATGATGTTTATGCAAAGATGAACCTTGTGTCTGACATCACTAAAAGAAACTCGATCTATAGCAATAAATCATTAATTTTTAAGAAATTCAGTCTCATCTGATGTCAGCACCTGTCGGTTTTGCCCTTAATTCCTTTGACAGTTGTGGGGTCTGTTTTCATCAGACTGGGTTCATCTTGTATGATTATGACCCGGCTAGCTAGTTCCTTCAGTCCAAGAAATGTCTAATTTTATGCATTTTTTATGCAATATGCTTGAATTGACCCGTGATGGTAAATCTTAAGCACCTTTCTTTCTGGGACATAGACACTGTACTGTGAATATTCCCAGTTCTATTACCCTTATATCACAATGTGGTAAAAAAAAAAAAGAAAACAAGATGTTCTCCTTGATCAGACACTATTGTGTGTCTGTGTTGCCATGGCAATGTACCAATTTTAAGGGAAGTGCATTTTATAGCAGCCCTCTGTACAACAGCCGTCTATTGTCCTTCTAAGCATAGCCAGATGAAGGCTTTCCCTACAAAGCGATCATTGTTTATTATAAATGAAACATCTCATGGCTGGTTCCCATGAAGGTGTTCTGACTGGCATGTACACCTACACTAATGCTGCACATTATAGGAGGTAAAGCAAACACTCCCCTACTACTGTGATTTACTATTTTACCATCTTTACCCTGATACACCTTATGTACATCTCTGCCATTTCTTAATATAAGTGTTTTTACATGGATGTCAGCTATTTGACAAATATTTGCAGATGATAGGTTGTACTACATTTAAATAATCTCATTAGATTTCCCGTAACACTTCCCATTATTACAAACAAAGGTTAGGTTGGAAAATATTATAAGAATACAAATATTTCTTGATCTTTGACGCTGCTATTAGCCCTCTGATTTAGCACTGTGTTGCTAGGCAACATCCCAAGGCTTCACCAAGGGCTGAATATATGCAAGTCTTTCTCTGGTTTAGTACAACTACCCAAATTCATTAGTTACCTTTGAATTAGTCTTACATTAGAAATGTGCCTACGCAGAGGACAGGGAATGAACATACATTCATGCGTCATTTGTATAACCTGTAAGTCAATCAGCTCGCGAACAAAAACACTTGCAGAGAAAGAGGCACAGTACCCAACACGATGTTTCTGACCATTTGGGAATATTTATGATGTTCTCTGCTTGTATCAGCTTTTCTAGAACATTGATAAATCCAGAGACAATTCTAGGGCCTCTGGGGACCCCAGGCAAAAAGCTCCATGGGGCCCTCCTACTCCCCTGACATGGTAAAAATGATCACCATTATTTTACTGTGAAGTGTAAATTAAAAATATCAACAAAGACAATTTAATAAACATAATACCTTTATTTTCAGTTTTGTGAAATACAGTACAATGTACGATTTTACAGTCAATGTACTATTTAACAGTCAATGTACTATTTAGGGTGTACTCACACTAGGCACGGTTGCTGTGAACCGCGCCCGAGTACGATTGTCCCCCCTCCCCGCTCCCCCTCTGGCCTGCACTCACATTAGAGTTTCAGCATTCGCGCCCGAGTACGCTTACGTCATTATGGTGCGACGG
>JABFDZ020000043.1:8729124-8739736 GCA_019775955.2 Pollimyrus isidori
CAGGAGCCCAGCTGCATCAGCACCGGAGCCCAGGATAGATGGATGCACTTCCAGGAGCCCTCTTACCCTCCATGGACATAGATAGTGTGTGTGCGTGTATATACAGTATGAGCACACTGCTGGTCCCATGTCAGCAGGGTGTGGCATTCCCGCTGGCCTAGATACCTGCAATGATATGTTGTCAAAGGGAGTCATATAGCTGTGGAATCCTCTCCTGCAGCAAGTCGACCCGCAACTGTTGTAACCGGTCCTCGAGATCCTGCAGATTGGCACTTGGTCTGAGTGGACATCCTTGCTGATTAAAAACATGTTTGATTAGGGAAAGATCAGGGGACCAGGCTGGCCACAGGAGGACCTCAACATGACACAAACATGATGGGCATTGTCTAGTTGAAAGGCTGCACCATGGTGCTGTCTCAGGAGGTGTAATACATGCGGACGTAGGATGTCACTGACGTAGCGCTGTGCTGTCAGGGTCTCCTGAATCACTACCAGAGATGACCTGAAGTCATACACTATGGCTCCCCACACTGTGATGCCAGGAGTAACGCCATTGTGTCTCTCTACACTAGTGACAGCATTGGCTCTCTGTCATCTGCACCGCCATATGCATGCACAATGGTCATCCTTGGTGATACAGACCCAAGACTATTCTCTCAGCACCATACAACGCCACTTGCCTTCAGTCCATGCCTCTTGGTTACGTCACCAGTCCAAACGCAGTCATCTCTGCGCTTGTGTTAGTGGCAGATTAAAAATGGGATGGTGAACCCATTGTCTGGTTTATTCCAGTAGTTGAGACACAGTGTGGGATGACATGGGGTGTTGTAGAGAGTCCAATACCTGCGTCCAGATGGCAGGCGTGGATGACATGGGGTTCTGTAATGGTGATCATCCCTTGGTGTGGTCTGCCTTGGGGGACCGGAACCTTCACGACATGTGTGGGTCCCCTCAAGTGCCCTTTGGTTCCAACATTGGCTGATTGTGACATCTGCATGCCTCACATTGTACAATATGACCACCCAGCTTCATGTAAACCCACAATGTGACCCATATCAAACTCTGTCAAGTGCTGGTAATGGAATCTAATGCATCTAGGAGGCATCATCTGTGTCTGGTGACATGACCTGCAAGCCCCTTGCAAATCAAATCATTTACATATCCAACGCTGGTCTACATGTGTATGAAATTACATCCAAACTGGGCCATTACTTCTGGGTGCTTAACCTCTTTTGTTTCTACAAATTCTACATTTTCTACAAGAATGTTGTACATTCCTATTAATTTCAGAATGGACATAGCTCTAATGAAGCTTCCGATAGGTATAGTCTACGTAATCAATCATCATCAAATTCCTGTCCTGATCTTCTCCCATTCAGCAGCCAGCACAGTAAGTCCTGGACATACAGAAAATGCTTACCCCTATCAAGCCAGCACCTCCACCAATGCGTGCTCAGATCATACCTCTGCAGAAAGGTCATTTGTGCTCATAGCCATTCATGTAAACTTCACAGTGCAGTGTCACAATCATCTTTTATATTGCTATCTAATTTTCAGCAGTCATACCACCTGCAGTTCAGACTAGGTAATCTATCTGAAGTTACACAGGATTGGGCCTGGCCAGTACTCAGGTGGGAGACCAACTAGGCAAGTTAGGTTGCTGCTGGAAGGTGTTTGTGTGGCCAGGTTAGCCCATCCTGGGGTCCCAATGCCTCAGTGCAGTGATGGGGACACTGTGCTGTAAAAATGGTACAATCCTTCAAAGATGACATCCTTCAAATGTGATGTAAAACCAAGGTCTCCACTCTCTGAGGTCAAACCAGTAGGGGTGGTAGCTTGACATCCTGGATAAAATTACATCCTATTCATCTCCTATATCTAAGCGGTGAATTCCCCTGCCCCTTTACCACCTTAGCCACCGCGAGGTGAGTGTACTGATGCAGAATGGCTACTGTCACATCATGCACAAAGGTGGTGGCTGAAGTGGCTCCCCGGTGCTTCTGTAAAGTGCTTGGGGTGTCTTGAAAAACACTATATAAATGTGACATCCATCCATCCATCCATTTTCCAAACCGCTTATCCTACCGGGTCGCGGGGTCCGGAGCCTATCCTGGAAGCAACGGGCACGAGGCAGGGAACAACCCAGGATGGGGTGCCAGCCCACCGCAGGGCTAAATGTGGCATTGGTTGATTAATTCATAATTTCTACAACATTGTTTGGCAACTGTCTGCTTATTTTTGAGGATTGTTTACCGGATGCGGGGGCCTCCATTATGACTGTTAAAACCTGAGGGAAATGTAAATCTAAATATAAAAACCAGTAGGCCTAGTAAATAGGTGGAGAGCAGTGAGAATGAAAAATGTCAATTCACTCCAACACAGGAAAACAAAATGTGTGTGGGTCATAAGATAGGGTGAAGCAGAGTGCTTGAGAGGACGGAATAAAGGGCAGACACGTTGTGCATCAGAGATACTACTGCACAGCACTATTGTACTAAGCTGTCATTTCTTCAGTTGTGCCCTTTGCATTATACACTGTCAGGAAAAAGTACCAATTTGTATCTCTGCTTGTCACTAGGGCTGTATCCTGAAGGGTAAAGTACCTTTTAAGATACAGAATTGGACTCTGTATAATATTTTTGTAACATCGTGGGTACATTAATGTTGTTTGGGATGTCCCTAAGAGTCCAATTCTGTCCCTTAAATTAGACTTAAAAATATGTTTTACTACAGCTAGAGTACAAATGGTACAATTGGCAGACCCTTGAGGGTACAGCCCAGTGACGAGCAAATGTACTAATTGGCACTGTTTTTTCCTACAGTGTATTTAACAAGTTTGGCCATTCTCTTCTGATCTCTCTCATCAAAAAAGGTACTATCCGACATCTGCCCCTGATTGGGTGATTTTTTTTGTTAATTGCACAATCCTTGTAAAGGCTTGACACCTCGGGAAGGTAAGTGTTTAAGAGATGCTGGAACCACAATGTCTGGCAGCGGCATGAAAACCACATTCAAAATTGCTTAGCTCACGTGTCTTAGCCCTTCTGATACTTGCTGGGAGCAGTAACGGAACCTCTTCACTGCTGTGCGTTACAGCCATATGATTCATAGGAATAGGCTGTTGTAATTAGCAGGCGTTCTTAATGAACCAGCCAGTGTGTGTATATAGGATCTTCAGTAACGGTCAGGTGAATTTCCCTGCACCTCGTATTGCCATTATGAATATGGAAAATCGCCCATGGTATGCTGGTTCATGTCCAGTTAGGTGCCCGACTCTTGTACTCTTAAGGAAGACATGACTATAGTTCCAGGAACTGCAGAACTGAAATTCACTTCATAAAATTCATGCATGTTAATTCAATTAACTGGTTCATTACAAGGTATAATATGCTGGAGCAAAAGGACCCAGTACTCAATTATTTATTAATGTAAGTTTTTTTGCATTGTGTCAATTTGATGTGTTGATTTACAAAGGCACTTTACATTTAGCCAGATGGCACCAGTATCAAAGGCGATGAGATCAATGAGTATAATTTAGTAATTGGTCTGAACAAGAGTTCTTTTGCCCCCTATTTTCGGTATTTACAACGCAGATTGGTAATGTTCATGAAACAAGCTGAGACCAGACTACCTGTAGTCTGTGTAACTGCTTCACTAGCTTTTACAATTCATTAGAACAAGTATTTCTGAAGAACTTATGCAAATGTTCTTAAAAAACGATCAAAGCACTAGCAGCCTTGACTCTGATGTGTGGGAAGCACGCAATATTTTCAGCTGGATATGAATTCTGCAGCCAGCTTGACTTTAGTGGGCGTACGGGCACAGAAAGGGGGAGCACACGGCCACACCACCACGCTAGATATCGGCCCTCACTGTGGGTGGCAGCAATCAAAACTCAGGGTCATGGCACTTCAGCAAGGAAGTTCCGCATATTGACTGCTGAGCTACACATTTCATGTAGTCACTTGTATGTGATCGGGTAAGTATTTCTGTTACAAGACTAGGAAAATTCACCAGTTGCAGTGAACCAAAACTGATAGCGATTATGGAAGGATTAAGCAACCTTAAGTCTAAAAACAGGCCTACTGTAGTACTTTGAAATGCTTCAGTAAAATGGGTGAAGAAGCTGTCCGTGAAATGGGTGCTGTGGGTTGTGACGCACCAGTGATACTTTCCTGAGGGCAGGAGTGTGAAGTGGGTGTGAGTTGGATGGTATCCCTGATGATAGACTTGGCCCTCTTCTGGCAGCAGGAGAGGTAGATGGATTACAGTTGGGGAAGATCTGTGTTGATAATTTTTGAGGCTTTTTGGACGGTCCTTTGTGGAAATTTGAGAACCTGGGCAGCTTCCCAGCCATAACATGCTGCATACAGGCAGGATGTTCTCAATGGTGCAGTGGTAGAAGTTCACCGGGATTTTGGCCTCCTCAGAAAGAACAAGCTCTGTTGAGACTTCTGAAGTTGCTGACTGTCTCAAAGGGAGATCCATTGATGAGAGGTGCAGAGTGAACGCCTTCTGTTTTGCCACAAAGTCATGAGTGAATAGACTGTAAAGCAGTGAAGAGCATCCTGACATAGGTGTTCTTCTTTTTTAAATGTCCCAGAGCAGGGTGCAGGGTGAGTGTGATGGTATCATCCAAAAATCTGTTATGCCAGAATGCGAAATGGAATTGGTCCAGGGTTGAGGGGATGTTGAGGTCGATCCACAACATTTTTCCAGGTACCTCGTCATTACAGAGGTTAAAGCGACAGGATGATAGTCGTTTAAGCAGGAATTAAATCAAAGTTTTAAATTTCTAGGTGTGTATTGAACTACAGAGCGAGCAGTCAGGAACCAATCAGTGGAATGAAGGCGTGTTCTACACAAGCACCTCAAAGTGCACATGCCAGTAATGCCAAAACACCACAACAGTCATGAAAGCATATAAAACAGTTTGTGTTACAAATAGTAGTCCGCATAAATATCAGCTGAAATAATGTATGATGCGATTATATGGCTGGGGAGGATTATTAACTGATCTTTGCACTGTATAACGATCAAGAATGATCGTTAACTTGACAAAACAGGTGTGTGTCTGTAGAAATCCAATGGACGACTCTTTTTCTTCTGACCACAGGCATCTGTCCTGCCTCTGTTCTGAATGGGCTGCAGCAGACAGAGATGGAACGCAAAGATCAGAAAGACACAGTCCCACTCCGACTCAGGAATGTGAAGCTTGCTTTCACATGTTAATTATGCTTAGTACTACGTTTCCCAGGGACCCTTACTGACGTATGAACTTATAACCCTTCGCTGTTCGGCGGCACTCAATGTCATTCTTTACTCCATGTTGCAGGCAGCCGCCCAGCGTCAGGAGATATGCGACGCTGCTAACACAATGTGAAATGCTATTGACACACATGGTTACAGGGTTGTCAGCTTTGGTCAGCTGGCTATCATGAGATTTTCAATTCGAGACAAATCCACACGCTGATTTACATGTATGCAACAGTTGATCACCTTATAAATAGTCTGTAGGGTTTGCAAACTACCCCAGCGCTTTTGATGCAGCTAATTTTAGGTTATAATGGAATAATATAGAATTTCCATAAAATTGTATGAGGATGAGAGTCAGAGAGGGTGAGTGTCACGCTGAGTGTGGGAGAGTTGGCGATGCTGTGGTTACATTGTACAAGAAACACATAGCATGACTAAAGGAGAAATACAGGCATGTTCCTGACAACCTGGTGCTCCAGAATATTCCAAGTACCTGTTACATTCAACATTCCCTTCATTGTGCTGTGAACTCAGAATAAGATGTCAGTGTTTGAGAGGGCCTCCTGATCCAAAGCACACCCAATACAAGTCCCATGTGTACACAGGTTTCAGCATTAACTTATTAAAGTTAATAACTTAATACCAGATTTAATGCAATATGTAACATTGACATTTGGTTTTTGGTGCTGTAAGTTTGGGCCGCTTGCATAAAATGTCAGTTACTGTGAATAGTTAAGTGAGCAAAATCACCAAAAGGCATAAACCTTCATTAGCTTGTTAGTACTAACGCTTGATCACAATCATTCGGAACCCCCAGGTGAGGCAAATTCCAAACATGTTTAAATTCTCTGACTCTTCAAGCCTTGTCCCAACAATCAGCAGCCATAGGTTCTTCTAAATAGGTGCCTATTTAGAAAATAGGCAAAATGTTTCCAGGTCGCTGTTTCCTCAGTCCATAATGTTAAGAAATTGCAGTTATCAGGTCAAATGGTGGAGGTCAAACTGAGGCCTGGAAGAAAAAGAAATCTTTCTAAAAGTATTGCCCATTGTATTGCTAGGAAGGCCAAATTAAAAATCCCATTTAATTGCAAAAGACCTACAGTACAGGAATATTTAACAGACACTGGACTGATGGTACACCAATCTGCTGTGCACAAATATGACCTTCATGGTATAATCAACAGAAGAAAACCATTCCTCTATCCTAGCCACAAAAGTTTGCAAATGAACATCTAAACAAGCATTATGCACTTTGTAAACAAGACCTGCCGACCAATTAAATCAAAATGAACCTTTTTGGCCACAACGAGCAAAGGTTTAGAGGAAAAGGGGGGGCAAATTCCAGGAAAAAAAACACCTCTCCAACCATTAAGCACTGGAGTGGATTTGATCGTGCTTTGGGCTTGTGTTGCAGCCAGTGGCACAGGAAACGTGCTATTGGTAGAGGGAAGAGTGGATTTGAATAAATTCCATGCAGCAAATTCCAGCAGCAAACATCATACCATCTGAAAAAAGTTCAAGCTGAAAAGAGGATGGGTCCTACAACACGATGATGATCCGAAACACACCTCAAAATCTCCAATGAAAAACCTCAAGAGGCGCAAGCTGAAGGTTTTTTCATGGCCCTCACATTCCCCTGACCTAAATGTCATTGAAAATCTGTAGAAGGATCACAAATAAGCAGTGCATGCAAGACAGCCCAAGAATCTTGAACAATTAGAAGCCTTTTGCAAGAATAAATGGGCGAAAATCCCTCAAGAATTGAAAGACTCTTGGCTGGCTATAAGAATCATTTACAAGAGGTGATACCTGACAAAGGGGGTGATACCTGACAAAGGGGATGATACCTGACAAAGAGTACCAGGTATTGACCATGTCGGATGCCCAGCCTTTTTTTGCTTCTGACTCTTTTCATTTTTTTGGTATTTTGTACCTATGAATGCTGCGAATAAAAATGTATTCTTGCTTAAAATATTAAAGAATTGTCATCTTGAACTTTACGCCTTTTAGTGATCAGTTCATCCTCTGTTCACTTTATCCACAGTAACAGACATTTTAAGCAAGGGTGCCCAAATTTTTGCTTGCACTGTCATTCAATGTGCCAAATTCCAAGTAACAAAAATCTTCTTCTAATAGTTTGTTAGTTTAACATTTAAACTTTAATGTTCTGTTCATGCTCCATCAGCCTGAACATAGTATTGAAGTGGCTGCTATCAGCCAGTGCTACCTATAGCTGTATCCACTATATAGACAACTTGTGCTGGCACCCAGGGGCCCTGTGTGTCAAGGAGCCTATGAATGTGCCTCATGAGAAACTATAATTGGTAGAAGAAGGTAGAAGTTAGCCTATGAAACACCAGCAGACACTGACTGTCACCTTCTTATAGATTGTTATGTTCAATAGGATTTGTAGAATCAAAATGGATCTTACTAGAATCCAAGACCCCAATGGGGAAGCCAAAAGAAAAAAAGTAAGGGGCTGAATTGCGTAAAAATATTATATAAAATATATTATATGCCAGAATAAGCATGTGTCCATATATCAAATCAGGATGATGTAAACAGAAAACTGTGTTAGTGTAGATGCCGTACATTTAACTCAGATGTTAACTCAAAAATTGCTAAACAACAGAGCTGCTGCTGATAGCTGGCTAATGAAGTGTGGGGGGCCTTATTGCACCAGTGCCCCGAGGCTTGTAGAGGTCTTAATCTGGCCATGCTGCTACCATTTGTCTGGACAGTGATTGGTTCCATTTTGAGTTTCCATGAGCCTTCGTGGTTGTTCTGTTCAATGTGCATCTGAGATTCTTTGCGGAGATGTGTTCAGGTTATTAGTGAATACTTGTGGTTGTATGTAGTTGTGCTGTACATTGGATTAGTATTGATTAAGTGTCTGGACAGGCCACACTGAAGGAATATGGGTGGCCTGCTTGTCACATAGGAAATGAGTCTGGTAGATTTGAGTGCTAGATATTCCTGTAATTCCTTCACACTAAAAGAGAAACTGCAAGTGTTTATTGTGAAATTTGTTTTTGAGCCCCCATGGTTATAGTAACAGTTCTCTTTTTAAGACAGCAACCACACCCACCGAATTCATCATCCCATCCACACCCTTTACTATGCCAAAGAAGGACAATACACACCATTTAAAAACAGTTTTACATTATGTTTGAACTGTTTTTTTTTGCAAAATTCCCAAGCAAACCACATCGGGAAGGATAACGTGAAAAATATCGTGTCCTTATATTTTTAGTCGTATATGTCGTTATTCTTTCGTTACTGTTTATTTATACTTGATTTCTTTATAACCATTACTTAATCTAAGAAATCGTCATACACGAGAATACTTTTAAGTGGCAAGATTCGTTTATGTTCGCGGCAAAATGATTTCATTGAAGGAAAGAACTATTAATACGTTTTTTAAATGCCATGCCGGTTGTAAAACTGCATTTTGATGAAAATGTCCGTCAATATTTCGCCATGGTATTGACCATGAGTTAAGGTATTATTATTTCCTTAACCTATGTGCACATGGGGTGATTTAACGTACAATTCGGCAACCGGCAACTAATCTCTTTGCTTTAACTTTATGTAGAAAGCGACAGACGACCGAAAACCACACTGCTGCGTAGTGGGAGAAATCGTCTTTATGAAAACGGTCCAAGAAACGGTGATAGCGAAACAGTAATACTGTGACAAACCACTTGAATTCAAATCATGCAATTTAAAAGTACGTTACAATTAGCGTACAAAACTTACAACATTACTTTTAGAGCATGCAGATGAATGAGTTTTTATGGGGAATAGTGATTTTCTTCATGAATGATGCTATATCAGATATATAAAAATACCCAGTTTACAATCGTTCCTCTTCTTTTCTTTCCTGTTCTTCCCCCCGTCTTCCATTGGACGCCTTCTTCCTCCCGTCCCATTCTCTCCTCCCATAAAACTTTTTCGAACGTAAAACTCTTACAGCCGAGTTGGAGCGGGATAGAAGGACGTTTTACACAATAATTAAACAATACGAGGCAAAATGAAGTGCATACTTTAAAACTAGGGTAAAAAAACATTTAAGTACTAGCCGATGTATTTTTTACTTCCGAAAATGTGAAACGCTTTCAAGGATATTTATTGAGAATAATTTAGGAAACACGCTGTTCTCCGACAATAGTACTCAGAGTCACACGTGTGGCTGAAGCTATACTCCTGAAGGAGAGCACTGAAGATATAAATATAGACGTATTTTAAGTTTGGAGGAAGTAACATGGTGGATAAGGGCCCTTTATTGACTTCGGGTATCATTTTTTACCTGTCAATCGGAGCTGCGATATTTCAAATTTTGGAAGAACCGAACTGGAAACGTGCCGTGTTCAACTATACTTCAGAAAAGGAAAGAATACTCAATGACCACCCTTGTCTCAAAAAAGAGGACTTGGACCGAATTTTGAAGGTATTTGCTTTTTCCTATGTATATTGAATGCTTGCCTTATGTTACACATCAGCATAAATATAAGTGCTGTTTGTCACAGATAGTGGGATATAAAAATCCGCTATTTTTATGGATCAACTGTAAATTAATAAATAATCTGTGACAAATCTTTTCGTAAATTTAGTTTCTATTTGGGCGGCTGGGACCATAATGGTGATTCTATATGAATAGCATTTAGAACAATGCGGACTTCAAAGTTCATGGAAAATAAGTCTTTTCTTTGGCATCGTCAATGGGAGCGGTTTGGTCAGATGGTCTATAAACACTCCACACATAGACTTATTGCGTTGGAGACGAGTGGAAAAAGAAATGGCAGAGAACTTGACTTAAAAATGTTACCCTTTACTTCTTCGGCCGGTGATTAAGCAATATGTGGGAAAATAAGGGTATGTAATAAACATTTGAAAGGAGGACAATACTGTTACTATTCAACAAATGGAAACAGAAGAATATCAAGAGCCTCATTATCTTGTATTTTCCTGGACTTTCTTCTTCTTACTGTGTGGCTAATTATGTGGCTCTAAAATAGAATTTTAATTGTGACACTAGTTTCAAGTAGCAGTATTAGTAATAACTACAACAATAATATTAACAAAATTATTATTATTATAATCATAATTATTATTATTGCGCTAGAAAAAGCAGGTCTAGTAAGCTGCCTGTGCATTTGTCTTCTGTGGAGGGCCAAATCCAAGCTTCACCATGTGAACAGGCAGTATTTCTCATGTTCTATGAATTGGATTTGATTTTTTTCATCAATCAATGGAGTCAGTGCATGTTCATGTCAGTCAATCCATCCATCCATTATCCGAACCGCTTATCCTATCGGGTCGCGGGGGGTCCGGAGCCTATCCCGGAAGCAACGGG
>JABFDZ020000043.1:8765407-8781646 GCA_019775955.2 Pollimyrus isidori
GATTGGTTGATTAGATAATTGCATTAATGAGAAATTGAACAGGTGTTCCTAATAATCCTTTAGGTGAGTGTATATGTCTGGAAGGGAGCTGGGAGGGAGCAAAAAGATGGACTGTCCTGTGGCTCCTCAAGGACTTGGTTGGGAAACACTGCTTTAGAGTAATTTCCCCAATCCTAAAAAAACTTGGGACTACTGCTTACAGGTCTACATAATGTGGGAACTTTGAACACAATCTGGTCCCATTAAAACTGTCAGTACTGAAGAAATGAAGTGTGACTAGTGACCACTGTAGAAACCAGCATTCACAAAAAGGGCAACAGACATACATACACGAGGGCGCAAGTGAAAACGTAGAACACTTACCTCGAATTATATAAATCTGCCCACCTATTACGTGTTTCAGACAACAGAACAGCCCATCTGACAGCAAGAGTTAGAAAGCAGGAGAATAAATGATATTTCAACAGATGAAGAGGCTGAAGGGGGAAGAGCTGAACATGAGTATCTAAAGAGCTGGAGAATTAGGGGGACATCAAACTCTCTGTAGAAGAGAAGAATTTCATAGAAAGGCCATAATTTGCAAAAAAACGTCTGCACATACAGGACCAGTAAAAAGTCTGGACATACAAACTGAAAATCGTTTGTTTTTCAACAAGATATTGACCTTAAGCCCAGCTAGGTTATGTAAGTACTGTATCATCTTGTGAACCAGGAAGGAGATGGAGTGCTACAACAAAAGACCTGGTCTCCACAATGTCCTAACCTAAACCCTACAGAGCTAGGGAGTTTGGAATGAGTTGGATCAAAGAGTAAGAGCAAGGTGACCAACTTGTGACTGAAACTTCTTCAGAGCTCTTTGAGAAGCACTCCAGGTGGCTACATCTGGAAGCTGGTGTAAAGAATGTCAATAGTCCATGATGTGAAAGCAAAAGGGGGCTCATGTGAAGAATCTAAAACTTGAGAAAATTTGATTATAAGGTAAATAATATAGATAAAATAGACAGAGAAAATAGAGAAAAATGCATTGAAAGCAGGTGTGTCTAGACTTTTGGCTGGTACTGTACAAAAAATTCTTTGTACCTGTATAGTCACGTGAAAAAGAAAATACACCCTCTTTCAGTTCTATGGTTTTATGTATCAGAACATATCTTTTTAAAAATGGTTCTAAATTAATTATCTTTTTAAAATTAAAATTTAACCTCAGGTGTAAACCAATACACAACAGAAGCTTTGCTGCCATGTTTTTTTTTTTGAGAGAAAGGCTTTCTTCTGGCAACCCATTCAAATAAGCCATACTTGTTCAGTCTTTTTGGAATTGTACCATCATGAAGTTTAACATTTAACATGCTTAGGTCTGAGATGTCGCTCTTGGGTGTTTTTGCAGTTACTTTCAGCATTGCATGGTTTCACCTTGAGATGAATTTGCGGGAACATCCACTCCTGGGAAGACTGGTAACTGTGTTAAATGTTTTCCACTTAGTGAGTAATCTTTCTCACTGTAGAAAGATAGACTTCATATTGTTTGTAAATGGCCTTGTAACCCAACTGCTGATGTCTTTTCTCTTTGGCATCGTGTTAACACACCCCATGCTCCAGACCAACAAACTGACGAAACTTCTGCTTTTATAGTGCTCACATTTGCTGATGATCTATTAATAAAGTGTAGTTGATTAACAGAACCTGGCTGCTACTTATCCTCTTAATTTCTATGGAAGCAGTAAGGGTGTACAGTACTTAATTTTTTTCACACACTGCTTCTGCATTTTGGCTTAGTTTTTGTTAAATAAATAATGACACGATGTAATATCTCATGTGTTGTTGTTTATCCAAGGTTGTATTTCCCTAACTTTAAGACCTTCTATAGACCAGATGATTTTTTATTATGTCCTGATATGCAAAACCTTTGAGTTGAAAGAGGGTGTACTTTCTCTGCCATGACTGTATATTGCCACATGACAATAAACACTGCCTATGTCTAAGATACCAGCTTAAGTTTTTAAATTGATTTTACAATGTGTACTGAACGACAGTGCAGTCATTTAATAAGGGGAAGACTGGCCTCAAATCACATAATAAAGATGTTGTGACATGCAAAGCCGGTGCAGTATTTCTGAAAAACTGATAATGAAGCCGTTCGCCCCCAGAGCTAAGGCCACACTTACTGGGCGGCTTCTCAGCAGCCATGTTTTTGAAGTGGCTGCCCTTGATGACCTCCACAGAGAGGCAGCCCGTGGCGGCGTTATAAATGAGCCCCACTAGGATCTCAGCGGCGGCGGGGGCATGTCCCGTCGAGCGGAAGGACGGCGTGCCATCGCTGCGGGTTATGCTCACCAGCGAGCCGCAGCCCTGATGTGTGTCCCACAAGAAACCAAGAGTGACAAGGGGAACAGTCAAGCATGCACAAACGAAACTCTAACTTTAGCTACCACCAAAACACGCACTTAACGAATAAAATACCAGCACAGAGAGTACGTTTTCAACGTCATTGCCTGGTTTAGCTAATGGCCCACTTTACAGAAGCATTACGAAACGTGCTGCCACCTCTACAACGCCTAGCATTCCTCCAAAAGGGTCCACATGTAGGTCATAACTTTCATCCATACTTACACCCAAGGACTGAAAGTTTCTACATTTTTAGCTGACTTTTTTTTCCCCGCCCGTCATTAGATACTGCACATCAGCACGCACAGAAGCCGCAAGTGACTTTTTCAACTCTCTGGCTTCAATACATCAGAGATTCTCCACCTAGTTGATTCTTCTTGATCTTATTCTGAAGTTTAGCCAGTAACATCTAGGGCTGGGCTGGCATTTCAGCATTAGTGCCAGCAATGTCAACAAAGCTGGATGTAAAAGAGATGAGATGAAAGCCCTGACTTAGGACATAATTACCTTCTTAGCAAAGAAAATGTCATAAGCTTTGTGAATTTACACACACTCCCTAGAGAGTGACACTTACCGTGGGGGCACACCCAGGCTCCAGAGTGACAGGCAGGGCTACCTTGCCCTGCAGGTTGAGCTTGGTGAGGTGGAAGACCTTCTCGCCCAGCACCTTCTCTGTGCGCATGCGTCGCACGCTGTAAAGACGGAAGCGCACGGCATAGTTCCCGATGGCGTCCTGCTCCACAGGGCTGAAGCGGAACGTCTCAGTGAAGACCGGACAAGGCCCCCTCTGCACGCCTGTCTTGGCCCGCTGCTTCTTGGTGGGCAGCAGCACCAGGTGTACCTGCCAGGCCACGTTGCCGGCACTGCAGAGGGCTGGGATGTCCGTGGCGGCCGTCACCGTCACTGCCAGCCGCTGCTCCCGGGCGTCGTAGTCGAAAGCCACATCCAGAGTGCCATACTTGGCTAGGGGTTCGGGCTCATAGCCTATGGGGAACTGTAGGGCTGGAGCATTCTGGGAAAGAACATAAGAACATATCTGAGAAGCTGTAGATGGTTAAAGTGGATAGATAAGTTGAGGAAAGCAAAATACGTATTTAACTGTAAACTGTGAGTAGGTCCTGCTCTCACTATCATATATGAAATGACATCAGATGGAGAAAGAAAAACACAGTGTCAAGTTTGGAGGTGCTGTTGTGCTGAAAGATAAAAACTATATATTAATATATTTCAGAGCAAGCTTTTTCCTGTGCAAAGCATTAGCACTATACAGTTATAAAAGTTATTCTCTCCTTACTACATAAAGTCTGACAGACTGAGAATGATATTAAAGGTACAGTAGCAGTTATGTCTATAACCTTGGTTTATGGCAAAGAAATTAGGGCAATCACATAATCCAAGTCAGAAATGATACTTTGAGCTACTTCAGGGTTTACAAACTGCTTTAAATCTGAAAGGCTGATGGGCTTGGTTAAATAGTTCAATGCTTCTTGTGCTCTGGTATGTTTTCATGACTGAAAGACTCATCCATCAACGTCAGTGACACATGCATGATAATAGGTGACTGACCAATCAGCACATACCAATAACTCAATGCTAAAGTAAAATCCAAGTCTTTTTCATTGAAATAGTAGTTTGTAAACCATGTTCTAGCCTGTATTGTCCTCTCTGATGTGGATTATCTGGTCACTCTAGAGAAATACCACAGGTCTCTCTATAATTTATTTATAATTTATTTATGTGCTCAATCTTACCAACACACAACACGGTCTCAGAACACTGACCATTTATGACTGTATTTAGCAGGGCTTCAGCAATCCTATTTTTAGTCTCAGCCCCCTTTAAAAATGATTCATCTAAATCCATTTAGTGATTCTGTCCCTCATTTCTTTGGAGCTTAGTCCCTCTTCTGGTCAAATGCTGGAATGGCTCCTGATGTAACTTAGTGTGTTACTGGAGCATATACCATGTGAGCAGCCGTGTTTCAGGGATCGGTGAGGGAGGGTCAGGCATTTAGGGTTGATGTGTGTCAAGTGACAGAGTGTATTGCTGGTGAGGGCCACGACCAGGTTGCCCACCTGTGGGCTGAGGACCGCGGTGCTGTCACTAGGAATGTCCTCCTCATAGCCTTTGGTTAGGTAGTTCTCCATCTCCAGGTCAGCGCTGACTTCGCTGAGCGACAGCTCCTGGGGCCTGCTGGGGACCCGACCGCTGGCCTCGCGGGACGGCCTACAGTGGGTGACACCTGCGTCAGAAGGCATGCAGGGCATGCATGGAGACCCTTCCTCATCCTGATATGGGGGGGGCTGCAGCTCATCCAGTGGGGGGATTCGCCTCATCCTCTGGATGCCATTGGCTGTAAATCGAGAGCCAGAGAATCAGGCCATGTTTTCCGCTTTATCAAGAGGCTTTTTTTTGGTAAAGCCTGATGAACCTTCAAAACATGCATGTTTTTAAACAGCAGGGGACACAGCATTAATAGCGTGGTAGCTGAGCACACATATTTATAACCTTCTGTTCCAGAAGGGGGTGCTAGTATACAAAACCCCAAACATATACAATAATAAGTAAGTCCCCATAATTGTCTGTGTGTTTCGTGTGACTAAAAGAGTATAAAAAGAGGGTATATGGGCATGCATGTGTGTAAGGATGGGCGAGTGCATGCAATTGAGAATGAGGAGATTATGTCTGCGCGTGTATACATGCATTTGCATGCATGTGCAGGAGTATGGATTGGGAAGGTTACATTTGGATGGGGATATACAGTACTGTGCAGAAATATAGGCAGTGGAAAAAATAGTAATTTATCTGGGGAGTCAGTGTATGTCTGCTCAGAAAAAAGCACAATCGAAAAGAACATAGGCAATTAAGAGTAACAATAAAGAATAACACTTTCATCTTTTGTTCTCCAAAAAGTTACTGATACCTTGCTGGTTGGGTAGAAGAACACTGCTTCAGTCCCCATGCCTCTCCTCAGGGGCATTTCTTGTATTTGTCACATTTCATCACCATCTCGTTTAATTAATTAATTTAATTATGTAAATTATTCAGTGAGGTACTGATTAGCCAAACAAGGTGTGCTATTGGTCATATAAAAATAATATATTGGATACTTTGACAGACTCCAACACGATTGCTTATACACAATTTTCTAATTCTAGGTATGACGCTGCACAGTGCTGTATACTGCTGTGTACTACAGGTGTCTCGGAACGCGTCTCTAACCCTCTCCAGTGGAGTCCTTGCTGCTGTAGCACTTGCTCTCGGCTGACAGAGAGCTGTACTTTGGTCTCGGATCCGAGTAACAGTCCTGCCGGGGCCACGGTGCCACCCATCGCTGTACCCCCTCCAGGTGGTGCCTTCGTTCCTCATCCTCACTATCTGAGGAAGAGCCTAGAAGACCTTTCTCTGGTAAAGGTAAAAACAGTTTGCATGTAATTATGGAGTTGATTTTTGTGTAAAAACAACTGAACCAAGACACAGTTGTGTACTGTTTCCCTACATAGATACTCGTATGTAGGTTGCGGGCATCAACTGATGCTAGGACTGTTTGCACTAGGATGCTCATTTGTTCTTTTATGACGACTGAAATTATTGCACCTACAAATGTCACAATAAAGGAAGAGAACAACTTAACTTTTCAGTAATCTTCCCAGTGATATTAACTACAGCAGAGCAGGAGTTATATTTAACTTTATTCTTTTTAATCAAATTAATATCTGATCTAAAATTAAACATGTCACACTGGAGATTTTTCATAGCCTTGATTGTAGCTCCATAAGCCTGTGAAGGCATGCCTATGAAGTCAAAGTGCAGTGTCAGTAGCACCATTTCGCTCGAGTCTCTCTGAGATGAAAGGCAGCTTCAGGAGGGGAAAAAAAGAAGGAAGCAGATGTAGTGAAGGAAAACTCTAAACAGCCAGCAGGCATACCGAGGAATCAGAAATGCAAGCAGACTGGAGAACAAGCTGGAAGAGATCTATATAAACTGGAGGAGCGCTACGCTGTAGCAGGGTTACAGTGGAGGAGGGATACAGGGAGTGTTACACTGCAGGAGGCTTACACTGGAGGAGTGTCACATTGAAGGAGGAGCTCATTGATAGCCTGGAACTAGGGCACACCATCTCACCAATCACTGTTAAGCTCCCTGAATCCACTTTATATGACTCTTCTCGGTTCTTTCGAATGCATTTAGGCATGTTCTCTCTTACTGGATGCCCATCCACTGTGCTGTTCACCTTAGAACTTGTTTTGTTCTTTTCGCTTGACGGTCTCTTGTTGTGGGGTAATGGTGGACCTAGCCGGTTATCGCATGGAATTGCCCTTCTGCCCATTACCTCCATCTCAGCATCATTATCCCTCATGGTGGGTGATAAGTCTTTCTCTTTCACAACTGGACCCAGAATTCTGGAGTCTTGGGATTTCTTCAAAGTAGCCTGGTCCAAAGTTACATGACCTTGGGAGTCAATTCTATTTTTTTTATATTTGTCTTTGAGCATATGAAAGGATACTTCCTCTTCCTGCGTTTGCTCTGCTAAATGAGATGCTTCAATAGCGTCACCTATTTTTAAGGTTCCCTTCTCTGGGGTTTCTGAATGCCCCATTACAGTCTTTCCAGAGGTCTGCAGGCAGTCACAGTTTGCATAGACTCCCAGGGGGTGAGTGGTATTAGTCATGGCTTGTGATCTCGGTTGGTGGTCGTCTGCCCCAGGCTTGGACACCTGTACTGTAGCAACCTCTTCCTGCTGGCTGAGCTGCACCTTGCTCTTGATGATCATGATCTTCTCTCTCAGCTGGTCGCTTACAGCATATGTAGCATCTCCCATGACATCAGCCAGGTCACCCATGGCACTGGTGACAGGATTTAGGATAGAGGACATAGAGGGCAGGTTCTGCTGAAAGTTCCAAAAAAATTCCATGTGGCCTGCAGCGTGTCTCCTGAGCCCTGGCTCACTGAGGAAATGTCCAGTTGGTTTTTTTTTCAGATTGTCATGGATACCACGGGTAGAGTATTGGAGTCTTGTGTGAGTGGCATCCTGAGGCTTCCAAGTAAATGCATGGACATGATTAGTATGACAGGACATGGACATACGGTTCGAGCCACACTGTGCCAGGATATGATTATTATTTGCTGCAAAAATCATTTTCCAGAAACATTATATTTTATACTTCAGGAAGTATGATTAATTTGAAGTGATGTATTAATGTTTTTCAGAAAACAGCTTTTTATATGAAAATTTCATTCCAGTCTTGGGACTGTACATATACCTTTGGAGAACTTCAAACTACATATTGACTTCATGTTGAAAATAGTATCTGCAGTAATCTACAGCAGAAAAACTTACAACTATTAACCATTGAATACTATAACAAGCTTGATCTGTGTGATATAATTACAATTTACCAGCAATAAACTTAGTTTAATTGTCTGAGATTATTTGTATTCCTTAAAGTCAGCAATTTTAGTCATTCTCCATGAGTCAGCTTACAATTTCCTTAAAGTCATATTAATTTTAAAATCATATTAATATTAATGACACCCCTTTCATATGTCTATAGATACACACAGCCATACACACACACACACAATTTACAGAATTTTTTTAAATACAAAATATCACTTTTTAAGACTGGATGTCTACAGACATATAACCCATAAAATGTATTTATCATTTATACAATTGGAAAAACAATCCAAGATAGAACCTTACCTTTGGAATCCTTATTGTTCCTTAGTTCAGAGTCCAGGTATGATGCTTGACTGGCAGAGTTGATTGAAAGTTTCTTGCTTACGTATAGAAAAAATAGAATAACCAGGAAACTAAAAACTGCTATGGTGATCAGGAATCCTAAAACTTCTGGGGACACTGAAGAAAGAAGGAGACAGGGAATTTGTAGGTTCAGTGTCTGTGTCATACAACACACAAAATATCAGGTTAAAATTTCCTTATTGTATTTATTCAATATATAGCCTCAAAAGATGATTGTCTTTGGAAAATAAGAAACCATAAAGAAAGAAGAACTGACACCAGCTTACAATTCACAGCTCAACAGTGCACTGTCTGTCTGATTAAATGTATCCAGTATAACAGAAATTCACATCCTTGTTTCGGCGCTTTGCTGTTGTTGACAGATTTAGCCAAAAAAATAGCTCTTTTGCATGAATTTTCTTAGTAAAAGCAAGATAAAGCAGTCAAAACGGACAGAAGAGCACATAGTGTTGTCTCAAAACTGCCAAAGCTTCTAGAATCAATATCAGTCTTAAAGGAGGGAAACATAACGTTAGTTCCAGTAGAATGGAAAGTCTCATTTGATATCGAGAGTCCAGTTGCTCCTCTTTTAGAATGGAGAACACAATGGAATACACGTGCTGGAATCTGTCACATGACACTCTAAGGGGCTGTCCAACATATATGCCCATCCTGGTTGAATTATTGATGAGACCCCTGTAACCCTAACCACACACAAAGCACCTGTACTTTTGCTAAGCCAACCCTAACAAGAGCCTGCCAATCTCTTCATCTTAACCGGAGGCCAGACAATGAGTGACAAACATGCTCATCACCATGGTTACTGCATAATGATGATGATGATCATTTCTGCTGCAAAAGCCTCTGTGTAATGCCAGTGTGATAATACGACTTGTGGCATAAATGCTACGCCCTTATGTCACCAACTGCGACTATATGCATATACCAAAGCTGATGCTCTTTGTTAATCATTTGTTAATAGTGACAGTCGTAGACGTTAACTGTTAAAATGTTGAAAGAATAGGTGCTATCATTTCTTTAATGCAGTACAGTGCCTGCCATATGTTGGAAAGTAGGAAAATGTTGCATTAATATAAATGAAAATACTTATACAGGTGAAAGACATGTCTGGCCCAAGATTTTTGCATTTTTTTAAAATACTGATTACTAGCATTAAAACCACCTGCCTAACATAATGCTGGTCCCCCTCATGCCACCAAAACACCTCTGACTTGTCAAGACATGGACTCCATATGATCTGTGAAGGTATCATGTGGTATCTAGCACCAAGACATTAGCAGCAGATCCTTCCTGCAAATTGTGAGGTGGAACCTCCCTGGATCAGAGTTGCTTGTCCTGCACGTCCCACAGATGCTCGATTGGATTGAGATCTAGGGAATTTCTAGGAAATTTGGTGGCCGAGTCAACACCTTGAATTATGTTTCATGTTTCTCAATCCAATGATCCCAGGAGCTAAGTTGCCCGGGGATTTATGCCCTTGGTAGGGTCACCCCCTATGATGAAAAAAATATTTGGAATCACATTTTCCCCTGCCCAGACGCGGGGAAAATCCATGAAACTGTCACCATTTCAGGTAGGTTTTGTAGGTGCTAACCACTGCATACCAGGAACAACCAACACATCTAACCATCACAATTTGGCCCTTGTACAAATCTCTCAGATCCTTATGCTTGTCCATTTTTCTTGCCTCCAGCACATCAACTTCAAGAACTAACTGTTCCCTTACCTAATATATAATTACACCATTGACGTGTATCATTGAAACAAGAAAAATAAGGGATAAACTATGACAAGGAGTGTGGTTATATGAAAATAGTCATTGACAATAAGTTGAATTTGATTATTTAAATATAACCATGTGGTTTTATCCCTCTTATACCACAGCGAATGGATAAAAATAATAGAAAAAACTTGTCACAGTTACCTTTTCAAAAGAAAATTACAGTATCGATTAATGTTCCAATGTGCTCTTAAAGATATAGTCCCTATAAGGATAGAATATCTGATCGGGCCTCCCACTGGAAGCGGTAAGTCTGTTCAGTTAACATGGAAACCATCAACAGGCAGAGAGTTTATTAATCATACACGTGTACACATTTCATAGGATTCAGGTTGTTTCCTGTAATTGGATTAAGTCTTAATATGTCCTGTTGTTCATGCTTGCCACCTAGTCGATTTCCACCTATACATGTATAGAGGGCAGAGTCACACCCGCTTTTCACATTATTACGTTCTGCTCTGATGAGACTTAATGAAATAAGTTGAAATGGCCTGAGAACTCTTGCCAAGTACATTGCTAGTGCAAAAATATTTATAGAAGTTACAGACTCTATAATATCCCAGGAATATCCTAGTTACAAGTCTTTCACAGCAGTACAGCTGACCCTGAGAACTCTACTATTATTTAGACCTCAGCAACCATACAGAACAATGTATTTTATTGTTTTCCACTGTTGGCATTATTTTACACTGCCTTGTATTGTACTTCACAGTGTAGCATTGTTTCACACTGTCTAGTATTGTTGATCACCTGTCCTGTATTGTTTCACACTGTCTAGTATTGTTGATCACCTGTCCTGTATTGTTTTGCACTGTTTTGTATTGTTGATCACCTGTCCTGTATTGTGTTGCACTGTTTTGTATTTTTGATCACCTGTCCTGTATTGTTTTGCATTGTTTTGTATTGTTGATCACCTGTCCTGTATTGTTTTGCACTGTTTTGTATTGTTGATCACCTGTCCTGTATTGTTTTGCATTGTTTTGTATTGTTGATCACCTGTCCTGTATTGTTTTACATTGTCTTGTGTTGTTTATCACCTGCCCTGTATTGTTTTGCACTGTCTTGTATTGTTGATCACCTGTCCTGTATTGTTTTGCACTGTCTTGTATTGTTGATCACCTGTCCTGTATTGTTTTGCACAGTCTTATATTGTTTTCACCAAACTCTATTTTGCACTGTGTTGTTTATTGTTTCGTAAATAAGTGAGGCTGAAACAGTAAGAATTCTAATGCACCTGTTGTACATGGCCAATAAAGATCATTAATCTTGAATCTTGACCACAAATCTGTCAAACTCAGATGCTACTTTTTACAAACAATAATGATATCCTTCAGTACAGTTAATCATAACTTGATATGTCAATCATTATTTATATGTTGAAACAGATTATGCATGACACAACAAAGGAGAGTACCCACAGACAATAAAAAGAGGCGTATTTGCAAGTTACTTTGGATAAATCAGTCTTTTAGGGAACAAGTAAAATGTAATCATAAATTTATATGCAGGATTCATTTAGCAAACAACACACTTTGGAACTTTTATTCAGCACTCCAATATAAAATACACTGAGACCAAAACATGAAAAATCCTGCTGCAACCAAAAAGCTGCACATTGTCATGCTGACATCAAATGACAGATACTAAACACTAAATAAAAATAAAAGTGTCTCAGCACTGAAATGTACAGAGCCTGTAATCCCATTTTTAGATTAAAAAAATTCATGTAATGCACTAAGCAAATTTATCGGCATATGTGTATTTGCATTTATTATTTGTTCTTTAAAAGGGACAGAAAAGTAGGTCCTCCGCAGGACTAGCTAGGATTAGTGGCATTTCAGCCCATATTCTCAGATTTCACCTCACGCAGAACCACTCATATTTCTCTCATTTTCAGCATGATCATAAACACTATACAAATTAATTTCATTCTGCAAACACAGCAAGATGCCCAGTCAAGGAAAAATAAGAAAGAGGTCAGTCGTACAAAGCATTAGGGAAAACATTGTTATCTAAATCATTGTACCAGTTCAGCAGAATGAAGTAGCACCCATTAAACCCAGTAAAAATGAAAATCATACACTACTGCTCCAAATTGTGTACTGTTAAGGTAATGGGGTAAAGTGCGGAAAGATCCTTCTGCTAACGACGGTCAAATTAAGAGAACCGGGTCATGACTTCAGTAGGAAACAGCTGTTCAGCACAGAACAAAAACAACACAAAAATCCATTCATCATCCAATAGCTTTCCCTGCTCAGGATCACAGGGCGGCCTGGAACCAATCACAGGGAGCACAAGGCACACCCACCCACCCAACCTCAAACAGCTTATCTGCTACACACCCTGTGCCTCTAATCAGAAGGTCACCTGTACAAACCCCACCATTCAAAAAGTAATATCATCTTTGGACCCTTGAGTAAGGCCCTTATTCCCCAATTGCTCCAGGATCTGTCTAACCCTGCTATCTCAAAATAAATGTACTCCACTTTAGATAAAACTGCCTGCTAAGTAAAAGTAAAGTGTATGGCAAATTCAGGTGCTAAGCTGGAATTATGGCCCGGCGCAGAGGTGCAGTGATTGGCACAGTTGTCTCACACCTCCGGGACCAGGGTTCAAGTCTCCACCCAGGTTCCATGTGTGTGGAGTTTGCATGTTCTCCCCATGTCATCATGGGGTTTCTTTCAGGTACTCTAGTTTCCACAGATTCACCCCACAGTAAAAAAAAAAAAACATACTAATATAGTCCATAGGTGTAAATGTTGTTGAGGGTGCCCTGCAATGGGTTGGCACCTCATCCTGGGTTGTTCCCTGAATTGTACCCGTAGCATCTGAGATAGGCTCCAGACCCCCATTTACCCTGAATAGGACAAGCGGTTTCAGAAGATGGATGGATGGAAGCTGACTTGACCACATACAGTGGCTCAGTTCACCTGCTCTGTACTGTAAATATTGTTCAATAATTCTTCTTGACCCTCATAAACATGCCCAAACCCTTTATATCCATCCAAACACTAGTGCTTATGCCAGCTGACACCTGCTTCACTTTGTTTGGTTTATGCTTCACCTCTTGTGCTGGCACCATAATTCCATTCATTTGTCATCAATCCTCCCACCAGTTTTGTTCTGTTTTGTTTAGTTTGTTGGTTTTTTTACAAATTGTTCACATGACCATCCTCAAAACAGGTTCTGGATCCTTCCTAACATTCCAGTGTCATTAAGCAGGAGTTACAAATAAATTATCCATCCATCCATCCATTGTCTAAACACTTATCCTAGTTAGTGTGATGCACAGGCAGCACAGACAAAAAGGCTGGGCTATATATTTTGAAGGTAAACATTTTCTAGATAAAAAGAAAGTTACAAAGCCATCCAGGCAATCCTGTCAAATGAGACTTTTTCCAGTATAACGGCACTTTTCATCATTATGTTCTGGCATCACTGATTGTACTCGGATGTGAAAGTACAATTGGCATAGAAATGGTATCCAAGAGCTTAACATCTTGAATGACTGGTATCTGCACCACTGCTGTGTGCCCACTCATACACACTCTCAGAGGCTCACCTACACATGAGAATAATCACCCAAAATTACACGCACACACCTACCTAAATCAGCATTTTAGCAGCACAGAGAGACTAGTGCTTGACTTTATAATTATCTCAGAATTTATTCTTATCTGAAAAACACTCCAAAAGGACAAAAGAACCCTGCAAAATGGGGGTAACACTGCCAGCTGTACCCATTCCAGACTGGCATACATTTATAGCCTGATAAACTTTTCCATGTAATGGTTTGTTTAATTCAGCTGTTCAACCATAGAAAAAAAAACCTTAAATGCAAACAAATAGAAATGTAGACATCTAGGTCTCTAAACCAAACACACACACACACACACACACACACACACACCTCGTCACATACAAACAGACCATTTTATGGATTTACAAGCCTGCCTGCCTCCTTACCTTTTCTGGCACAGATCAGCTCATGGACTCCACAGTTCCGCTGTCCTCCTGCGGAGAAAACAGAATATTTGCAGGCTGTGCAAAGCTCCTCTCTCCTAGCCTGCTTCAGACCCCTGCCTCTTTCAGCCTTGAGCCTGCACTGTGACTGACAGCTCGCCCAGAGCAGAGGAGTCCTCTTTAGCCTGAACACTGAATGCAGCCACATGCCTCTTCAGGACCTCTGTGTAACAGCATCTCGCAGCGCCTTAGGATGCTGTGTCTGTGAGCAGAAGGTCATGATTTCATTGTGGGGCCCTTGAGCAGGGCCCTTAAATTCCCAATTGCTCCATCTCAATTGTACCTTGTTTTAGATAAAGTGCCTGCTAAATAAGTAAATGTATGTAGTAAAGTGCAGGTGCAGAGACAGGAAGTGACCCACTTTTCTGCCCTTGAGGTTATAAGGTTGGCGGTAATGAGAAAGGCCAACAGTATTTCTGGCAGACTTCACATTTCTCAGATTTGTCTTAGCAGACAAAATTAATCCCTTAAATTGTTAAGCTTCTTGTCAATTATACTGAGTTTCTGATTCACAGCAATTAAGATACATTATAATGTACTCAGTGCTTGAAGTGGGCCGGAACGCAGCGGAACACAGTTCTGGAACTTCTCTATCCTAAAGACTTGATTTTTGTTTCACCGCACAAATGTCAAATGTCGGAAAATTTGAGTTCCTGCACTTATTTCTTCCCACTTCAAGCACTGAATGTACTGTAATGAACTACTCTGTCTTGTTTGTGTGTTTCACTGCACAAACATGCCGGCAAAATAAATAAATGTAATGAACATTCATGCTGTTTTGGCATAATTTGATTTTAAACATATTGCAACTTAAAATCTGTTTAGTACACTATAAATCTATTCAGGTCACTTACAATATTTAGAATCCATAAATCATTAATATAGGCTACTTCCCAGACAGTGTTTTTCCCCTGGTATCCAGTTACAGCTGCTATGTCCTGTGACTCTGCAGCCTTGCATTCTGTCACCGAACACTAGGTGTAGCACCACTGGAGCCCACTGTAACCTTCTCACTCTCTCCTGTTCTCCACCTTGTGCTTCAACCTCTCCTGCTCCGCTCTGCTGCAGCACCTTTCTATATCTATAGTGCAATACTGTACGATACACTGAGGCCTCAGTATCGCACAGATGAAACATACCATGTATGGTGGATTATGGGTATATACAGGCAGAGTTACATGCTTAGATTTGCCTTTTCCTGATGAAAAATCATACAGACATTAGGTATTCAGCATGTCTTAATTCATAGATTAATTCAGCATTTTTATGGTGTATGGATGTGCTTTTTCATTGCTGTATTCTGGGAAAAGTTATCATACCGTCAGGCTATAAAATCAGATCAAAAAACCTTTTTAGACACAGAAAGAAAACATAAAAAGAGTGAAGGACGCCTAAGGAGGCATAGAAAATACTGCAAATATATCTTTTCATTAAACATTTTTAAAGTAGAATAGAATTTTAACACAAATACGTGAAAAAAAAAAGTAGTTTTATAAGAGCCCAAAGCTGGGTGGAAACATGAAGATCTCATAATGGCAGGGATCAGTGGCATTTCGTAGACCTTAGCAGTCTCTGCTTAATGCCACTCCTTGGAATTTCTGTGTGTGCGCAAGAAGACTCGTTAAAACAAGAAAACCCTATCTATTGTTTCAGCCAAGCACCAACAGAGCAGGCAGGTTCGAATCTTCTCCGAGAAACCTGAAAAGCACACTGAGCAAAGCTGAAACGAACACAATACTTTGTTAAAACTGTTTACAGAAGCTATGACAGACGGACAGATTGAATGTGAAACATGTATGGGTAAATGTGACGATGACTATTCTTTTCGCCTGTTGACTTGCGTGACTGCATGTAAATGCCATCTGTTTATGTGCAAATGAAACAGTTTGTGTTGCAATTTAATGTACTATAATTCGTTTAAAATGGCTTACCGAGTAAGTTCTTTATTAGCCTACATCTAGGCTATTACATCTTACTATTCTGATTTCGTGGTTAAAATAGGAATGAGGGAAAAAGAGCTTTTTGTGAAAATCAGCCATCATTTTAAAAGCCAATAATTGCATATAAATTGGACAATTCTTGATGTCATTTGCTTTTTTCAATCAAACAGTGTCATAAACTGGGAAAAAATGTTCTCTCTTCACCGTCAGTCCTGCATTTTAAGTAACCCAGACATAGCTAGGTCAGCCATATGACTACACTGAAATGCTCTCCCAGCTGGCATTCGACCGACCTTAAACGTTTAAATGTGGTTGAAATGATGTCAGTTTATGAAAAAACATTCATT
>JABFDZ020000043.1:8857605-8868381 GCA_019775955.2 Pollimyrus isidori
CCCCCCCCCCCCCCCCCCCCCCCGCCCCCCCCCCCCCCCCCCCCCCCCCCCCCCCCCCCCCCCCCCCCCCCCTGCCAGTTGAACTTGGACCCCCAAGTTTTTTTTTCCCCTACTTGGGAGTTTTTGATCTTTTCTTTCATTATCATCAGGCTTTCTGTCTTTTATTTCGTCCTCGTCATGTTTCTGTATTATTCTGTCTTAATGACGTTGTGATTTATCGCAACACAGCCATGTGAACATGTTTCACTCTATCCAGCCTCAAACCTGCAAACAGGTGGCTGATGGTATGAACCACATTTGACATGGGCCTTGTGTGTTGAAAGGAGCATCTGTGAGGACTAACTTGATATTAAGTATTTGACAAAAACAGAGAGAAAAATGTACATCTTCAAGATGATCTTCATGTATTTTCAATAAGCACTTAGTGTTCCATTCATAATTGTAATGTAGGTATTGCCAGTATAGCATTTGAGCTCCATGCAGGGCTCTCGCTACCACAGAATAAGAAACAATTGCTGCATACCTATCGTTAATGATCTTTTAGTATTGTCTTTTAAGAGATTTTAGGTGAAACACTGTGTGTGGTGTCCCTCGAGGTATAAAACATTGTGGACTCAGCTGTAGGTACAATCTCCTCCCAGATAAAACATCTCAAGTTCTTCAGGTTGTTTCAGCAGGTCATCTTAAGGTTCACTGGGAACTTTGCACATGTGTGTGATGTGTACATGATATAGCTTCCTTGAAATATTCCACAGGTTGCACTACCTTCGTGAACAATCCCCTAGTGTCACAAAGGTTTTTTTTTCTCCATACCATGTTAGCTGTTTGTCTGGAAAAAGACTGGATTCCAAATATCTAAGTGTGCTGTGAGAAATGCCATAGGAAGCCCAGACCGAGGCTCAGAAAAGGCTTTGGTTGTGTATTTCTGTCATTCATGCAGAGATATAGGCTTAATGATTTCTGTACTGAAACTGGGTCACTGGCTTTAGCATTAGTGAAGTTATACACATAGACAACCTCCCTATGACTTTGGCTTGTATGCTAACTGTTTACGTTAGCTTCAGGTTAGTTAGACCACTGTGTCTACTTAGCATGTGGTTAGAGTATGGAATAGTCTTCCTTCTGGTGTAGTGCAAGCTAAAACCCTGGGTTCCTTTAAATCAGAGCTAGATAAAATTTTAACAACTCTGAGCTATTAGTTAAGTTCTCCCCAAACAAGCTTGATGGACCGAATGGCCTCCTCTCGTTTGTAAATTTCTTATGTTCTTATATCACACAGTCACAGTCCTTTTGCACAGGCTGGATGGGATATATCTCAGAAACAGCAAAAGTCTTTGTCCTGCACTTGTAATTTCACAGGTTTCATCCACACAGTCATGGTCTTGTGAGCTTAGTTATAGAAATACCTTTACAGTGGAAAGATACTCCTTCTGTCTTAGTGCTATAAGTCCATCAATAGTCCCACTGTTGCCTGACTAAGACAGTGAACCTATTCACAGAATTATATGGCAAATCGTGCCTCTGTATGTTTACCTTCTTGCATGGACCTGCATCGTGAAATGTGTCCTCACAAGACGAAGAGGATGAGGCTGTTTCTGTGCGGGGGGATCCACAATGCAGAGACCTGGCAGCATCAGGGGAACCAACTCTCATGTTTCTGGTGTGACACTCATGCTTTCAGACTCTTACGTTCACGCAAGAAATCTTAAGGCAAATTATATTATTCCATTATAAACCTAAAATTAGCTACACCAAAAGTGCTGGGGTAGTTTGCGGACCCTACAGAATATCCACCCATCCATTTGCTAAACCGCTTAACCTACTGGGTCGCGGGGAGACCCTACAGAATATTTACAAGGTCTCAAAATGAAAATGTCACAAAATTGGCAACCCTACAGTATGGTTGTTTTTTCTCATGTTAGTAAGTCAGATACTTATATGTAAATCTGCTCTCCATTAAAACTTTTCTTTTAAATGTTGTCAGCAACATTAGCTGCAGTGTCTTCAAAGTCTCTAGCTCTCACACATGGCTTCATTAGCAAGCTAACTACCGGGCTAGGCTAGTAACAAAATCACTAAACGTGAGGATTAGACAAACCATAGAACTCAATGATAACAACGTTGTTTATGATATTTACCAATGCCAATGGCAAAAGATGGCAAACACAACAATTAACAGTTACAATGTGTTTCAGTGAAATGCTTTTGTGGTCATGCTAGGAAAGCTGTGAGCCAACACTGCCAACACCATGGTGGATGTAAAATATCTGACTGCAAGTCAATCTCTCCAATGACTATTTCCTAAGTAAGACTATGAATGAAGCTGTCTTACTGTAGGTGCCCATGAAGCACAGCAGGCAGAGGGTTCAGAAAACACATCATCCTAACATATTAACCAATAAGTTTTTCATCTATTCTCCCTTTAGACATGAATCTTCCATAGACTGCTAGAGATGGACAGTGTCAGTGGGTGTCTATGGCCTGTATTTATCCTGGCTTGAAAGGAAAAATTTATATTATATTGTTATTATAATATTAATTATATTCACTTACAATATTAATGTATATGTTGTCGAAAACTCCTGGGAAATGATCAGTCCTATTGTTTAATTAGTAAAACTTTTAATCGCAAATAAAATTAATTTGCATTGATACAGTGATTAAATCACTTCTTTTGGAAATTATATGGGGGAAGCCCAGCTTTCTGTCGTCTTAGAGCAGGGGCTTGTAGTTTGTTGAGTGCGTAAGTGAAGAATTAGAAGCAAGCTGGCCATAAATGTTAATGAGGGAGATACCATGCGGCATATGGCTGTGTTGGTAAGCAGCTTAGTGTAAGACTGCACCTGAAATTAGTGTCACCAATTTGAGTTGACGGAGTGATTTCACTGTCGGGCCCCTGACCAAGGCTTTTAAGCCCCAGTTTCTTCAAGGACTAGCTGACCTTCCTTTCTGAAAAAAGAAAAAATAGTATGTTGCACTGGCTAAAAGTGTCTGTTAGGTAAATTAAAATGAATGTTCCAGATAGGGTACTATCAGGTGATTACAATCAGTTACCAAAGGCTATTGTCTGAAGAAACATCCAAGTGAGGAACATGGAGCTAGACCAGATGGAACCTTGCTCAAGGGCCCACTAGTGGTATTACTGTTGGTGGACATAGGCCTTGACCCACAGCTTTTTGGATATAGGAACAGAACCATAACTCACTGCACTTCCTATCATCCTACAACAGACTATATAGTTATTTGGGTCAGCCATATTGCATTCTCATACACTTTTTTGAGCTATGTTGCACATCTTTTCTTTTTTTTCTTTTTCTTTTCTTCTTTTGTCCTGTGTTACGCACTTCCTGGTCAAGGGCAGGGTAGCGAACATGAATACGTGGGACCAATTCACCAAATGTGCAAAGGCAGCCATTAACAAGCCGAAACACGCCACAGGAATACGAGAGAGATTGTTTGTATATACATCTTTTATTCTGTTTATACCCAGAGTACTTTGAGGAGGAACAGAAGGCTACACTAAATCAAAGAAAGAAACAAACAGTACTTACCCAATATTGTTTAACTGTCTAAATACTAAACCTAACTAACTAAGCTAATTGACCCTTTTAAACTTACAGGGCTTTGCACCCTCCCACTTTACCCAGTGTTACTAGACAGGTTCCGTTCTACGGGTGAGTATGTGCTGTAAGTGCGCACACAACTAACTTACATCTCCACTAACCAAATTGGTATATAACATAATACTATAGGTACATCTGACATTTTATATATATATTAGAAAATCCAAGCCTCCCGAGAGATATCTAAGTTTACAATCCCTCCAAAGTCACACAGATGGGCGACAGAGTGCAACTGAACGCCACTATCTTGCCACACCAGAACATTCATATAGGCCGAGCACCACCCCCAGTCCACTTCAGGTCTTCAGTCTTCATTACTTCACCAGGACAACACAAGACACCTGAAAAACAAACACATGTGCCCTCTACAAGCACGTTACACCTGTACCTTGTTTATTATGTACTTGTTATATTTTTTTTTTTCTGTTCATTCTTTTATTGCTATTGCTTTTTGAATTATGGCGGAGGTGATCACTTTAATTTCTTTGCTGGTTATAGTCTGACTGTATACCTTGCATGTGGTAAATAAAAATAATTGAGTCCTGTTGTGTTCACGTGCGGGCGCCCGGAGTGCCGACAGTAGCAGAGGGAAGCAGGTATCAGGAAACACGAGTTTTATCCTCAGGTGAAGGCGGGCAACACAACGTACTAGACATAGAACAGCATAAAACATCAATGACCGGACTGGGGAAATGAACGGAAGCGCAGACTAAATACAATGAACTAATGACAACAATCAAGGACAGCTGGTAAACACCGGGAATCCACACCGGGTTAACGAGGGGGCGTGGCACACAGGAGGAGCGGACGATCGGAGCATGACACCTGTATATCACTGAGCTCTTCTCTGTTATGTCAACCTCATGACCAAATCCTGAATGCCAACCCCACACGTCATAGCAGCCATGACATGGTGCCCTTTGGTGTTCCCGTGCGCCTCCCCTTATCCCAAATTCCTTGCGTCAAACACATCCCCCCTCCCAAATCTGGTACATTCAGCACACATTCTGTGCATCCCCGTGGTTCTGATCCTGTTCCAGAGTAAGTCGTAATTTCACACTTCACTACTATATGAAATTCTTGAAGACATTAGAACTGTCACATATTGCTCATTTATAACTTTGAGGATTCAAAAGATGGTCTCATTTTAATAATTTCCTGATGTATAAACCATTGCAGCTAATGGGTAGAAGCCAGCACTCTGCACACATTTATTAACGTTCATGTATGAGCACAAATACAGTGTTTCCAAGAAAGAACATCTGTGAAGTATAGCAAGACATTATTTCAATTAATTTATTTCAAAGCATACATGGTACATTCCAGAAAATGAAGTTCATTCCAGTATTTTTGCTGTAAATAGACATTATTGAGTTTTACACCACATCATGGGCAAAAGTTTATCCTCAATGCTCTATTTTCATACATTATATTGACACATATCTACATATATAAATATACAATATATTTTTCTACTTATTACATTGTACATTGAATTATTCTGCTGATCACCTTTCATCTGCTGCCATCTGTGGTTTCTAAATGCAAATTGATATTCTCACCTTGAAGAGCTTAGTACAGACATCGTAGTCCGCCGTCAAAGGGATGTACAGTCAGTGCCATTTGCAGCCTAACAGATACAGTAGGAACTGGATCAAATGGACTGTGTGTCTATTTTGAGTGCAGGATGTTTTCTGACCTTCCTCTCTGGTGTAATAAAGTCTGAACTGCAAGTCACACTAATTGGTGGAAGGGTGCATCAGGTGGAGCCCAGAGGACCTTTGTTTTCATTGTCCATGGGCGGAGAATGCTGTGCCTGGCTTTCCCTACATGCGGCCCCCTGCAGTACGCTCCAAGCGTTGCACCCGGCGTGTTATGTCATCCAGTAAGAGAGACAGTCAAAGAAATTTCATACGCCAAGACATCATAGCTAGGTAGATATATAATGTACTTTTTTTTGTCCAACATCCAACTTGTAATATACAGTATTACACTAGTGACCGAAATTACGGAAACACCTAGCTGTTTTGGTATTGCGCTTTAAAAGTTAGTATGTGAATATAGATGGCAATGTTTATAAATTATCAAAGAATGTTTACAAATATCATACAATTTACGATTAAATAAATAACTATAGTAACTGGAATAAAGTTCTGCAATCTCTAAAAATTGTAAGTGTTTCCACAGCTTTGGCCACTAGTGAATTTTTACTGTACCATGGGATTTCTACACGCATTTTTACTTGGTAAACTGGTAAGCTGAGTTTGTCATTGCAAATAAAATTTTAAAAGGTGAAGGACACGGAAAGAAAGTATGAGAAGGATATGTCTTGCTGTGAGTGCCAGGAAGGATTCTTGCGTCTGCTTCTGAAACGCCAGCCGGGCCTCGCATTTACATGGATCCACTGTCACAAGAGCTTTCACCTCTACCAGCCACAGCGGTAAAACAGGATTATTATTATCATTAGCATCCGGCTCTCAGTCGCACAGTATCACAGCTGTCACATGCACACCGATCTTGCCGGGACGACTGCAGTGAACGGACCGGTCACATCACTACTGTTCACTTTATATTTGTTCAAAACCTGACAGAAGACACATGGTAAATGAAATAAGATCATGGTTATTTCATGATGGTGGTTGGTTGCTATACCATGACCATATGTTCGGAGTAGGGATGCCCCATAAGGCCATGGAATGCTTGAAGTTTTGAGGAAGGGTAACTTAATTTCCAAAAAAAGCTGTGTATTTTCAAGCCAAGCTCCTTTTTTCATGACCCTATTCAAATCGCTTCTGCAAACAATGAAAATAATGGAGACAGTTAAACTTATTAAACATAAATGCCCCCCTCCCAAGTCTGTGAAAATTTTGCACAATGTAAACGGGTCCACAGCCATTGTATGGTTGGGGACCACTAGCTCAGAGTGTCCAGTTGTGAGGCGTTTTGGGTTGGGAACCTTTAACTGAGAATACTAATTTTTGGGGTGCATTGGGGTCCTTTCGTCATGTCAAGAATGTCATTTTAAAAGTTGTGCTACTGCCTACAATTATGGTTGACAATTTCAACAATGGGAAGTACCATAACCACACCCCTACAGTCCTGACAGTGTGTTTCCTAGCATCATCTGATTTGAAATATGGATGTTCAATGCTTTAATACCATTCAAAACTGAACATAAAGCTGTATTAGAACAGATGCAATACAGATTTAAGACACAGTACCTGAAATTCTCCCTCCACCTATAGAAATATACTGGCACACTCACTCACAAACACAAACTCTCTCATCTCCGCTCCCAGTATATAACATCACCCTTAATCCCCATTACTACCCACTGTATGTTACAGTTTTGCACATTTAAACATCCATGTCAATGCTGTTAACTGTCACTACATAGCTGCAAAGCTCATAAGAAAGGTGCTGGAATGTTATGTATCTGCAAGGAAAATAAAATTGTATGGAACCTGAAATTTCTGGTTAAAATCCAGGCATATTATCAACCTCAACTTACTACAATACAGTTTCCTGTTGCATGAATGAGCAAAGCTATAAGTATTCAGCTGAATAATAAAGCATTAACTGCCAATGGCTAATAGGACATTTAAACATTCATTGAATCTTAAGTGAGCCTAACAGCTAGTCTGAAGATGAATGGAGCCAATGAGCAATGATTCCTTTTAAGTTTCTAAAATGTCAGGAAATTACAGGTTGCTGAGGTCATTGTGCTGTAACTGATGTTTCATATTCGGCAGCTGCAAATATACCAAATTGGGTTTAGTGACCAGACACAGGAGAATAAGAATGAAAATGAATAAACAGCTTTAGTGATGGAACTTTGGTAACACTTTAGGTAGGGCAATGTTTTAGTGATTTCTAAACATATTCATGAGTAATAATGCATTAATAAAGCATTGTAAACATGGCAATAAATATTCATTATAATGAATGTTTATGCATTATGACTGCCTTATGAAGCTCTCATCTATAATGCACTATAGGTACCTTTATAATGCAGTATAACGGTTGGTATAAGCATTAAGGATCCGTTGTACTGCATTAAAAAGGTACCTACTGTATACCTGTAGCACATTAGAGATGCGAGCTTTTCATAAGGCAGTCATAATGCATAATATACATTGCTATAATGTGTTATGCCTTTTCATAAATATTTGTAGCCATGTTTGTAATGCTTTATGAATGCATTATAATGCATTATGAGTGTTTGTAAATTACTAAAAACACGTCCTTAAGTAAAGTTTTATCAGAATTTGTTCTACTAGCCAACTGGGCTATCCATCCATCCATTATCTATACTCCTTTATCCTTCTGGGTTGCGGGGAAGCTGAAGCCAATCCCAGCATCATCGGGCGAGAGGCAGAGTACACCCTGGCAGGTCATCAGTCCACCCCGGGGTTGCCAGTCCACCATAGTTCAGTAAAAATTTGGTCCAACATGCAGATCCTTGACTATCCAGCTCAGTTTTTTTTTGTAGTCACCCCACGTCTAACTGTCTCGCTTCAGGGGAGTGACTGACCTTTATTTCCAGCCTTGGCTGTACTATCCGGCCGGGGTTAGTGTTCAGAATACAGAAATGTTCTTACTCTGACACGTTTTCTTGTCTTCATTCAAGACAAAGCCCTCGCGACACTTGCAGTAATAGGAGGCGTTGCTGTTGACGCATATGTGCTGGCAGCCGTGGTCAAGAGCACAGGGGTCCAGACCTGGAAGGAATCAGGTCAGACAATCACCTATGGCCTGCTGGATGCAAGTGGAACTATTCAACAATCAGCATCAATGCGTGATTGTATACAACTACAAAAGGTCTTCTTCCCAGGGACATCCCGGGCAATGCTCTGAGAATAGATTCATTTTTATAATGCATCTTGTGAAAGCCATACTGGTAAAAGAATGTACAATGAATCTGCAGTTTATAGTAATGTAATGTAAAGTAGTAAAGTAAGATAGTAAAGCATTGACAATGTGTTTGTTACTGGACATAACTGGCAAAAACATACAGAATCAGCTTAGTTTAATCTTAGACCTAGAACTTCCTGGAATTTATGGGTAAAGTTTAGTGTGAAATGCATTTCAGTTTTTTAAAAAAGTGTGTGTGTGTGTGTGTGTGTGTGTGTCTATCAACAATCAATCTTTTACAGCGTCCTAAATAAGTATTTCTAAACTAAAACGTATTTTTAAAATCAACAACAAAATTATAAATAAAGCAAAATTACCTAAAATTAAATGTCTCCTCCTATAACTTTTATAACAAGAAAATCAATATAATATAATATAATACATACGTTATAAAATTAAATTTTATATATATTATAAAATTCATTTAAGATGAAAATAAATCATGCTCTATAAAACATGTTTTTGCTTGATTAGTTGAAGTAGTAAATGATTACTGGGACAATCAGGCCTGAACTGACCCACGTGTTTCATTAAGCACTACTTTGTCCAGCTGTAACAGTTAAGGTCTTATTGACAAACGGCATAGCGCAAATGGCCTCGCTCTTACCGCACAGTGTCTCACGAAATTTGGAGGTGAGCTTCTCTATGACTCCGTAGGTTTCCACATAAAAGACATGCGCATTCAGCGGATTACTGGCCATCAACTGGAGTGACTGGATGTCAGCTCGGTCCACCCCAACAGCGTAGATCTCTATGCCAGAGGCTCGAGCCGTGGCTGACACCTCCTCCACCTGGTCCTGGGGTCGGCCGTCCGTCACGATGATGGCTACCTTACCGATGTTCTGGGAAGGTGGCCGAGCACCTGACTGCTCAGTGAAGGCCTTCTCCAGGGCTGTCCTGATGGCAAGGCCAGTCATCGTGCCCGTGGCCAGCGGCTGGATGCGCATCAGGGCTTGCTTCATGTCCGCCTTGTTGAGGTGCGTCTTGAGTAGGAACTCGATCTTGACCGTGCTGGCGTAGTTGACCACTGCCACCCTGGTAGCAGCTGGGCCAACGTCCAGTGTATCTACCATGTCGCCCAGGAATATCTTCACCTTTTCAAACTCACCAGGACGTACGCTTCGGGAGCTGTCGATGATGAAGACCAGGTCTAGGGGGCGGCTTTTGCACTGAGCTCCTTTCCCTAGTGGTCAAAAGTAGGCAGTGAAACTTCAGGTAACCTTAGTCACAGACACATCTAATCACATGATCTTCCCTATCATATCTTATTCTTCTTCCCACATAAGAGTGTAGCAGATTCTTAGAAAATGCCTCAAAATGGAGCCTACCTCTGGTATCCAGTGTCCTTGATGTTGACACGGCCCTGTCTGGCGCCCGTGACCGTGCATTAAGTTTGTTTGTAGTGTAACTTTCAGGTAAGTCGCTCTGTGGTGTAAAGTCCTTCGCCTTGTAGGTCCCGTGCACCTCCCAAGTCAGGACCGAGAAGCAGCAGACCAGACCTCCGAATAGGGATTTCATTGTTTCTAAGCTCTTCGCCACATCAGTTTCAAGTTCCTGTGCTGAACTCACAAGTATCTGAAATATATATGTTCTAGAGAGTAAATTTAAACATTCCTAACCAAAATACGTGCAAAAGCTTAGCCAACCAAAATGTGGGGGTGGAGATTTATACCAAATATTCTTAAAACATGTTATTATTCTTAATATAAAGATATAAATATATTCTATCAATAAAAACATTTTATAAACCTACCAAAGAAAAGTAAATTTCCATATATTTTTAAAGCACTAATTATACGGTTATACTGAGGTTCTTGTCACACAATGTTTCCTCCTGTATTCATTTTAATTTGTATTAGCAGTAAAAACATCTGTCATAATTTAGTAGATTAATTTAGAAATTAATCAAGCTATGCTCACTGTAACATATACAGTATAGTCTAGAATACTGATGACTAAATTTGTCATTTTGCTGTGTTTTTTTCTTCAACTGCAGCATTTTTAACAAATACCACATTATAGACCAGGAGATCGTAACCTTTCTTAAACCAGGGACCATCAAATGAAAATAGAGCAGAGCTATGGGATGGTGCCAGTATGGGACTGTATATACAGTAAATAAACTTTGGATTCCTGGACATGCAAGGTATGCAGTCAGACTATAACCTGTAAGGATGGACCTAAGGGGTAGCCCTGGGGGGGGGGGGGGGGGGGGGGGGGGGGGGGGGGGGGGGGGGGG
>JABFDZ020000043.1:8871701-8887525 GCA_019775955.2 Pollimyrus isidori
CACAGAGTTGTCCTGAAGCCACTCCTTTGATATCTTGGCTGTGTGCTTAGGGTCATTGTCCTGCTGAAAGATGAACCATCTCGGAGGTCTACAGACAATTCCTTTGACTTCATGCTTGGTTTGTGCTCCGGCATGAACTGTCATGCTGTGGGACCTTATATAGACAGGTGTGTGCCTTTCCAAATCATGTCCAATCAGCTGAATTTACCACAGGTGGACTCCAAATAAGCTGCAGAAACATCTCAAGGATGATTAGGGGAACCAGGATGCACCTGAGCTCAATTTTGAACTTCATGGCAAAGGCTGTGAATACTTATGCACATGTGATTTCTCAGTTTTTTATTTTTAATAAATCTGCATAAACTTTTTCCACATTGTCATTATGGGGTGTTGTGTGTAGAATTCTGAGGAAAAGAATTAATTTCAACCATTTTGGAATAATGCTGTAACAGAAAAATGTGGAAAAAGTGATGCGCTGTGAATACTTTCCGGATGCACTGTATGTATGATCTCATGGCCTCATTTGTGCATCACTCTGGACAAAATTGTCAGGCAAATAAAATGTAAATGCAAATTCATCTAAACATTTATATAGCAAGACAGAACACGATAGGCTCTACTCAGAGCTGGGAGCTAATTATACATGCACGGGGGATGTTTTTTTGTGCATTTTTCATCCATTAATATGAAGGTTTGAAGTGTTTGTAAGGGTAAATTAAATATCATTTACAGAAAATGTAACGTGTCAACATTTCCCAAAAGAAGTCCTTAAAAATCTCACTACCCCGACAGTCTGGAAACATCAAGACTTAAGATTTTTTTACTCCAGAACTTTCTTGCCCTTGTTTCTGGTCCAATCACTGGAAGCGCTACATGTATGTATGCATGTATTATTAACTTGTGCATCACTCAGGACAAAATTGTCAGGCAAAGAAAATGTAAATGCAAATTTATCTAAACATTTATTGAAGGTACTTGTTTTCCATAAGGAATCAAACAAAAAAGCAGCATGCCACCACTGACAGTCACGACCCCAGCCGGTCTCTATGGGCCGTGATCCAGCAGAAGACTGGCTCTTCCTGACCCTAGATCAACAGCCCCAGCCCTCACTCCTTTTAAAAAACACAAACCCTACAGGTGAACAGAACACAAATGCAAGAGAGGAACAAACGCTTAAGGAAGAACCTTGGTGTACATTAAAGTTGTAATGGGGGCATTTTCATACAGGTTACATATAAACTACTCTTCATCTTAGATTATGTGAGAACCAAGTGGAGGAAAACCTATGCAGAACTACATAAAGTGCCAAAATCAGATGAAGAAAAGGTTATATTTAAATGCACATATTCACTCATTTAAGGAGTGGCCAAAAAAGACTAATCAGAAATAAAGCAATATTATTGCCATGTGAGATTTTATCAAAACAAAGACAGGGGTAAAGGAAAAATGTAAAGGACACAACCGATGGCCACCCTACAAACAGTGGGGGCCAGAGGATGCTGAAGGTGCAGGACTCTGCTATGCAGGCAGGAAGGGGGCACCTCAGGCAGGCAGGTATGGAGGTGGAGGCTCCTTCTCCGGCATCTTCATGGCCATCTCATAGGTGGGTAGGACATACTGCATGACACAAGGACAGGGGTTCGTAAAGACACAATCAGCGAGTGTTCAATTTATATCTTTCTGATTGGACAGTTTGCCATTGCCTGTTAGGGATCTAAATGGGTACCTGGAGAGGTGCTTCAAAGGAGGGATAGACTGCAATCTCAGGTAGGTGCCTGTTGTTGATGTACTTATAACAGTTCCACACGCAGTTGATCAGGTAGGCCTTATCAGGAAGAGAAAGCAGCGCCAATGAGAGGAGATTCAATGACTAACGGATCAAACTTTCCATGTCCGTCTAGAAAATTCCACCGGACCTTTACCTTGAGGATGAGGAGGAAGGCGAAGAAGACGAGAACAAAGAGGAGCAGACAGCTGTTGTCAAGGGAAAGCAGGCTGTCCTTGTAGGGGAAGTCCGGCTGGGGGGGGAAGGGGGGCATTTTTACACGATATAGACCTGATCAGATGTGCCTACTAGAAATGTAGTTACTCATACCCTGCTAGCTTTCACACCAAGTCTAACACAGGCTCAATTTCAGATCACACAATGATATACCAGCCACAGACGGCTAAAAATTTCAAACATTAAAAAATTACTTCTATTCTTAGTTATCCTGTCAAGCTAACTACATTACGTATAAAGACAAAAATTACACACATATATAAAACACAAATATGCTAAACACATATTTACCTTGCACCTGCAAGTAATTATTTAACTAATATTTCCTGTGTTAAAAGGATGCAAAATAAATGTTGAATCGACACAGTCATTCCCCCAGGTGACTAGCAGGTAACTGACCAGCTGCTCTAGATAATCCTTGATGTGTGGCAGGTAGCTGAGGGAGCTGACAGCCACCAGGCAGCTCAGGGCAAAGTCAAACAGCTGGTAGCAGAAGAAGGGGATCAGCCAGCCATCGCGGTGCTGAGAAGGAACAAGCAAGTAGTCAGATTGGCAAGCAACAGTTTTCCACATCAGAAGCACCATCCATGCCCTAATTGGAGACTTAGCAAGGAAAGCATTTTAGGCTTTTTTATGGGATCAGACATAATAAGCTCGTCATCATCACCACCACGGTATATACCTGACAGTTTATAAGTTAATAAAGAATTATTCGGGATAGAAAATACAAAAGTTTACACTGATGGCAATCTGTAATGGTGGGCTAAGTGATGGAGTACAAGTGTTCAGGATTTGCAGACCAAACAAAACTGATGTCATATCTGTAATCATGAGTCTAGAGCCAGAGTGAGGGGGCAGAGCTGAAAAGAGCAGAGAGTGTGTTGCTGGTATGCAAAACAAACAGAGTAACCAAAACAGCAAAATACGCTGCTTCAAATGCACAAAATCTTTCAAAATTGTTTCCCGTTTATTTCTAGGCCCCACAAAAGCATCTGTTCAAGTGTCTTTGTTTAAAAAGAAAATCGTATCGTCAGTGCAGAATTAGAGCAAAATGGGTGAATGTTCTCAAAAACGTCGAGAAGGTTTGACACTGTTCACTGTGTGAATCAAGGACATCGTGTGACAAAGATTCTGAATCCAGGTCCAAGTGGGAGGAGGGAGAAGAAGCAGACACCTGGTGGGACTGCTGATATCTGCTGAAGACCTCACTGCAGTTTATGCTACTGCTGAACAAGCTGCATTATAAGACAGGTAAACTGCCCTGCCAGCCTAATTCTCAGCAAGAGATGAGACTGTTCCATTGTCACCTTCACAGACACTTGGCTGAACCACACCTGCAGGCCCTTGATTTATAATACGGTACTTAAGGCCACTGATCTGAAAACACCAGCAATCCCAGAGGTGGTGCCGTTCTGCCATCAACGGCTCCTGGCGTACAAAGGAAGTTCTTGGCCAAGTCACACTGAGTTCCTCACAGTTCTATGCCAGCCCTCTGACCTACTGCAGGAATTAAGCCGTCATTCTTACTTCTTTTTACATCAAGCTGCAAGCGAAAGCTTTGCGAGTCGTACTGCGTGATAAGCAGCCAGGAGGGCGAATCTCAAGGCTGATTAATCATCACGGGGGACTTTAAAAAGTGCTGTGGAAGATTCACCAGCACAGCACAGCAGCAGGCGGAGTGAGGAACACGCCAGAGCACGGCTACACTGGCATTAAAGGGGAGCAACACGCCCTGCTGTATCTGCAGGTCCAACCACCCTCCACCCCGCTGTGACTGGGATACATCATCTAACAACCTCACCAGTTGCATTAATACCAAACCAAAGGAATGATACACCTTCAGAACTGAGTGCTACAGGAGAACCAAGTACAAGCTGCAAAAGGTCATCAGACACAAATAGGGCTTAGGAGGACAGGGTGACATCACAACACGGGTGTGCTGACAGGGTGACATCACAACACGGGTGTGCTGACAGGGTGACATCACAACATGGGTATGCTGACAAAGGCATCTGCGGGAGCTGCACAGGAGAGAGGCCTCAGATTAAAAACTGCAATTTAACAGGACCTGATTGTGGCAAATAAATGAATAACGTTTTTGCAAAGTTTGAAGTTCAAAACATTAGCCGGACACCCAAAGCTCCTTGCATAACTGCCTGGACAGGAAGTGGGGAAAACTTTCAGCATGGTCAAAGTCCACAAAGCAACGCGTCCTTATTACATTATTTCCTGTGTTCTAGACAGACATGCAGAGCACGGTTGGCCTGTTTTCACTGACATTTTCAACATCTTTGCTCCTGTCCACAAACCAACAGTGCTTCAGGAGAATAAGTGCCGGTATTTCTTGACTCCCTCAGCCAACAATACATTGAATCCACCAGCCATGTTTGTTTTCAGCCTGATCTGAAAAAGTTGAAAAGAGCAACAGCATTTTGTCTGAATAACTACAAGCACCAACTTCAGTGGTCATGAAGTGTGTGAAGAGACTGCTCATAGGAAACATCAACAGCATTGTCCCGGATCACATACAGTTCAGAACCCGCATCTCTGGAACCCCTACAGTTTGCATACCAGAAGAACAGGCCACTAGCCAACACTGTCTTTCTGGCCTTTCATTTGGACAAGATGATTCTCCACCACTATGATATTCAACTTCAGCTCCAACTTCAGTACCATTATGCCTGGCAAGCTGGTGGCTGAGCTTCACGGGCCCTCAGATACTCCACCTGCTACTGGTTCCTGCCAGCCTGAGAGGTGACATTCATATAGTGTAAGCGCTCACCTAAACCTAAAGAACAACTATGATTATATAGTCATATTCTGAAGCAACCCCGTAATCAAGTTTGCCAATAATACCACAATAAGCAGCCTCATTAGTATCCATGATGATAAATGCTCATTCAGAAGTGAGGAGGTGGTGCACGTGAATGGGGCCCCAGCACTAACTTCACCCAGCAACATCAGTATAATGAAGGATACTGTTGTGAACTTCAGGAGGAACAGCAGGAGTCACTCTCCGGTCGCCACTTACGGCTTTACAGCGGAGGAGGACAACGCATCACAAAACTCACGGTTCAGATCATATCACGATTTTTGAGTCACGGATCGGTTCATTATTCATATCAGCAAAAATATCTTTGCTTCCCATTTAGTACTTGAACACTTTAGGCAAGGAACTTAAAATGTCCCTTTGACGTGAAAACACAGATAACTGCTTTATCTATGTTTTCCTACATTTCTGCATCATGCGCAAGTCCATAGAGGACATCCATCATTATCTTCTTCCATCATGTTATGGCGAGATGACAACTTATTTTTCCTCATGATTTCAACATAGCCAAAGTTTTTTTTTTGAGATCACAAAACAACAAACATTATCTAGGGAGAATGGGGAAACAGGTTCCAGGTTCCATGCTATGGCTAATGCTATCGAGTCCATGCAGGTTATTTTAGTGCATTCCCACCAAAAATCTAAAATTTCAACCAATGTGCAACCATTAAGGGGGTAATTCTCCTCTATTGTGAGAAATAAGATTCATGTGCTGAATGCATGTCCTCTATGGACTTTAACAGCATCAAAATGTAGGGAATTGTTACTTAAAAAGTAACACTGGCAGTAAAACTATTTCACCCTTTATGGTTATACTTTACAATTAATTCACAAGCGTGGGGGAAGGATATGCAGTCAGTTACACCATTACACTAAAGTGTGAGCTGGCTGCATGTACAGGTTCCTCACACTCCAGATCTGAGAGAGCCCGAGATGGACGGAGATCAGTGTTCATGAAAGCCTGTCATTGTAATCACTTCCTACGATGGCTAAGCAAGGGGTGGATGATACCACACTTATCTTCTACCTCAATAGCACTGGAAATATTCTTGAAATGTTATCAACATTCAATGTGGTTGAGCCAAAGTTCAGCACAGGAAGGGCATACAGGGGGTTTTAAAGTGGGCCCAGAAGATCACAGTAACCGATCTCCCTTCTGTCAAGTAAATATAAGTCAAACACTCCTGTAACAAAACACAAAGAATATTACAGGATCCCCGTAATCCAGTGGAAAGCTATTCTAGCTGCTTTCCACATGAAGTACAGTCTAAGTGCTCTGTGTATTCACTGTATTACACATCTTGTCTGTTTGTTTATTTATGCTGTACAATGTTCATTGTTCCACATCACATACTAGGTGTGGCTGAATGAGTAAGCATCCCAACACAAGTCTGCACCTTAAACAAAACAAACTGCAAATTAAAGTATCTCGAGTCTTGCAAAAACAAATACACAATAAGAACCTCCACAGCTACACTCGAGGTATTTTAAGATATTTTTAATTAAGTTTTATCCGAGTTTTGGGTAGTGAATTACATTCAAATAAAATATAATGTGTGCATGTTGTTTTTACAACTCTGTAATGAAAATTTCTCCCAAAAGGTTTAGTGAAGGTTTCAAGACATTAGTCTCATGGACTGAATTTTCAGTATTGTTACATATATATTACAGACATATTAACCCTATTGTACTGTATAGCTTATACCACTGTATCGACTGTCCTTGATACAGCAATTACATGCATTATGTAAGGTAGACATCGTGAACAATAGATTACAAGAGTGTGGAGACTTGAGGACCAAGCAACAATTTATACCCTAGATATATTAAAATTGAATACATAACAGAATTCACTCAATACATATTTAAATGTCAGAGGGAGATGCTTTGAAGTGTGCAACATTCTTTATCCACAACAAACAGATATCGGAGGCAATTTGTCAACATTGTGCAAGAAGGTCATGTCACCAGAAGTGGATGCTGTGGTGAAGAGCCAGAATGAAGAAAGGTGCTCAACTTACCGTTATTGCTCCATACACCATCATGGCACTGATAGTAATCATCAGCAATGAGATTGCAAACCCCACGCAGACATTTTCTGCAGGAGACAAAAGAGACGACACATAGATCCATCACAAGTCAAGAAGCACCAGTCAGTTAAACAAAAGCACAAGTGTATAACCATTCATGCCAGCCAACATGGGTGGAAAGTTTGGGTTCAGAAGGGACAAATCCAGCCCAAGATCTGTGTTTCAACCAGCCAGTAGCATATAGAGTCTCAGTCACACTGGTTTGTTGCAACAAAACCTTGGTCTGGATTTGTACTTTGTGAACCTGAACTTTCCACCTCTGCCAGCCAATGTGCTCTTCTAGAGCAGCGATTCCAAACCCGAACCTCAGGGACCCTCAGACAGTTCCCCAGACAGTCCGGCAAGCATGCAGACCACCTGGCAGGCAGCTGAGAGAGTGCAAAAAAATGGAATGTCTGGGGTCCTCAAGGACTAGTACTGAACTGTACTATAGAACTAGTATTGTTGCCCCCTGCAATGGTAACAAGGAAACACCAAGACTAAGGTCCAATTTTAAAAAAAGTCTCAGGATTACATCCTACATCATGGCTTACTCAGTGCACCATCCATAATTAGTACTGGTGAAATAAAAGTCAGTTACTGATTACTGCAAACCCCTTCACGACTACTGGTATATTTAAGGCCAATGTGAGAATGTACAGCGATTTAGTCTCTCAGGATTAAAGTACTTGCTAACAGTCTATAATGGTTTGTTTCTTGAATCTGCAGACACCAAGTAAAACCCACAAATGGATTTGCACAGTGGAGTTTTCTGACCAGAACCTTAGTGAACCCTTAAGGCTAATTCATACTTATTGTGGACGCGGCACAGCTGACCTGCCTCAGTCACTGAGGTCCAGCTCAAATACCGTATTTAAGGGAGCAAGTGAGGAAGCATGCCACTCAAAAACTAACGCGGACAGTTCGTTCTGTGACGGAAATGTGCCTCAATTGTTCATTGGCCAGGGCAATAGGAAGCCAAAGTGGATTGGACCAATGACTGTATACAAACACTTTTTCAACCCTCTAAGACCAGACTAAAAACAAACTTGGCTAGTGAAGTCAAAGAATAATTGGCTGAGGAAGTCCAGAAATGCTGGCATTTATAAATCCTTGCTACATGATTATAAAGACTCCGATATGGATGCAAACTAAAATAAAATGTGTTTGTAACTACAATGCCATACACCCATCTATATCCTTGCATAATGTAAATGCATAATGCATACCAGAGGTTGGAAACGTGATGCAAGACTTTGCTCTGCAGCTACTCTACAACTTCCTGGCACGTTGGTGCTAGAAGGGCGAGTGTCCGGGAACGTGGACGGACTGGCACTGCGGGGCACGTGCTGTGGTGTGTCCGCAGTTAGTATGAACCAGCCCTTTCTCCCATTTTAAAGCAGGACATCTGTAAAATGAGGTCATCAGCCAGTATTTTGACACCTCAAAACCCACTTCCATCTCCACTTGGCAGAGTTAGCATCCACCTGTTCTCAGTGAGGAATCTGCCATGCATGCAAGCATATTGGTAAATCTCAAAGCTTCCTTTACAATAGTAAAGAAAAAATATAATTCGTACATCGCTTTGCACAGGTTTTTTTTCCCCCAAACAGCTCCTCACTGCAAGTTTCAGCAGTACATGTTCTCACTGAAGTACAGATAAACTGTTCATATGGCACGCAAACAATCTGGCACGCATCATCATCCAGCATACCTGACATCATGTCAGAAGCAAAGTAATGTTCGATGACCTCATACTGCAGGTCGACGGAAGGGACATTCTCTGGCTGAGTTATAGTCACAGTCAACAGGATTCCAAAGAGCAGGTTTACAACCTGGAGAAGAAAAGAATAACCAGCAGACAAAAGAACAAATATGAGAAGCCGGATAATAGAATAATCATGGCAAATTAAATGCCACCTGGTGAATAATAACCAAAAAAAAATTCTATTCAGTATGCAATGGTGGAATAGATGACCTCCAGATGTTCTCTAGTGTTTATGGGAGTCACCAAAATTTGATACATTCAATTGTATCTAGAAGCACACAGCTTTCTGAGGTAAAACTATTGTTTTTAGTATTCATATTCCATACACAGGAACACAGAAAGCAAATCATGTAAACACCTAGCAGAATAAACTAATCTTCAGATAAACATTAGGACTACTCCCACCTTATCCCTAAAGGTTATGCACCACACCTAGCTTAGAGAGCAGGCTTTTTAGCCTGTTTGAACACTATTTAAATTAACAGATCCCGTTTCGGTCAAGTTGCACTAAATGTGAAACAGATTGCAAATGGTTGCTTGTTACCCTGCTTGTTTACAGTTTGTAAAACTTAAGAAATAATTAATTAAAAATTTAGATCGACCCCATTAAAACATCCCACTGCTACTGCACTGGAGAATAAAAACAGATTTTCTTTGCAATGAGATTATAGTGAGGCAATTAGAAGCCTTTAGGTAATTTTGGCAACACCGAAAAACACTGAAAAACAATAACCGGTATTCAGCACTTGATGTGCCAGATAATTTAGGTGAGGTCCAAAGCATTTAAGGCTAAAGCATATACAAGATTCCTTGGAAATTACAGTACTGGTCTGGAAGCTACTTAGAATACTATGCAACAGTCACGTATCCAGGATGTGCTGTGCTCTGGTGTCAGAGATGACCTTCAGAGGATGCCATTTATTCAGTATAAGTTACTGCAAATTCTTCACACATGTGGGGGAATGAAAACCTCACCCATGCATGCTGCTTTCTGCGCAGCTTTCAAACAGCCACCCTTACCGTAAATCTCATTTGCTAATCCAAACTGCTTTACGTGTTTTTCTTCCTGTCACACCAGGATGAAAACCACATTTCCCCTGTGAATAAGGAAGTTAATATCTCTGCAAGCAGCTTATTTCAGCTTAGTGTCTCATAGCACTGACTCCACCAAACCTCTCTCATTCCCTGAAAACTAAACAGTTCATCTGAATCACAGCTCGGAGTTCTGCAAGCCGCATTTACCCAGTAGTACAGACAGACTTAAGAGTTCAGTTTTCAAAACTAGGGCAAGACCAACAAAAAACAGCAGATATTAAGGTTGCATAAATGTTTCACCATTGGCAGAAAACCGGCCAAAAAAGTGCCTTTACCGCCTTTAAGGAGAAAAGCGCAGTAGTACAACTTAATAAACCTGGAACTACTTTTAAGTTTGACAAAACAACTGTTAGTGAGCCAAAGGGAATGCAAATATCACATTATACATGTACCTCACAACTTCATTCACACACTAAAAAAAGACTTTGTAAGGTGCTTTTGTTCCGCAGACAATTTAATTTAAGTTTACTCTTGTCTGAGAGTATAGCATTGTAAAAATGCATGTTTACTTGTTTTATGGTCATTTTTAAAGGCCATTTATAAGTTTTATTTAATATTTATGTTGAATTTCTGCCAACTGACAAACTGGCCGAATATTAGTTAATACAGTATTGTTTAAAAATATTGAGTATTATCAATTATTGGAAATACAGATCCTTATAATCCTGTCTCAGCCCATTCTTGTATACTAATCCAAATCATTATAAAATAGCCTAATTATTTAGATTCCTTCCTAAAACTCGAGAATAAGACCTTTTTAATGTAAAGTTTCCTCTTTAGTAAGTTAATGTGACTAAACCACAATAGATAGAGAGAGAAAATAACATAACAGGACTTGTGTTTGCGTAACAGGATAGTTATTACACAAGCCTGGAAACTGAAAAATAAATGTGTAATCTGTTCATCGGACTCATCTTCAACTGTGGAGAGGAAAAAACAAAAATAAAGTAGAATTCCCCTATGAGTTTCAGTTCATGCGTTCAGCTCTGGAATTCTAAAATCAACAATCAAGCACTTAACCTGGAAAGTAATCAGTAATCATTTCTAAGGAGAGTACTTATTTTATAGTTGACAGTAAATCATACAAACTACATATAATCCGTAAATATTTCCGACACACTCATTTTACGAGAAATATGTCTGAGTAATTGTTCAAAGGACCAACAATAACCCCTTGAAGCCACACCTGGAAAAAAGACACTGACTCTTGCTTAATCAAAACCCATGACCTCCATGCTTTGCTCACAAGTACTTTTATGTTTTTGCGGAAAATATCCCTGATCTTCTTTAATATTAATTTTAGTCAACGAGATCACTGTACCGGTTTCCGAGTCAGAAGAGAATCACACTTCTCTGTTCTAAAAAGAGTTATTTGCCTGATTGAAAGCACTTACAGAACGTGGTTCTGTTTGGCTCCATTAAAACCTAAGGACTGCTAAAAAAGTCGAAGGCGGCTGGCAATGAGCCGTGACAATACGGGAGCGCGATCGCTTTTGTTATGTTTCCCAAGAATAACCGGCGTCTCTGTCAGAAAAGCCAGCGTCGGCCACGTATATCTGCGCCCATTTTACCAGCCAGGTCAATGCTGGTGCCGTCGGTCCCCGATCGCTCATGCGCGCAAACCGAACGCCAAGCGTTATTTTTTTTCTCACTCACCATGTACCAGGTACCGAGTATGATCGTCCCCGTCCTGACATGGCAGCATCCGCAACATCTGGCGGTGTAGAAGCGCTCCCGACTAGGTTTGAACTGCATGTCGTTCGCTTTTTTCACGCCAGAGACTCAAGGAAAGGTGTAGAGAGTAGAAATGACAGAGTCTTTCTCCGACTGCGACAGCCCCGGCGCCGCCTCCGTGGCCAGCTGACGCAAACACAAGCAGAAATATTATCGATATACACAGACGTGATGGACAAGGCGAACGGCCAGTAGCGGAGCGTATAAACCAGCCGTAGTCGTTTAAGCCGCATAATAAATACCTAAAAGCCAGATTGCATTTTATTGAATAAGCAGAAGAATCTTATGACGTTTGCGATGAGCCATTTTTGGAGTTTTATTCCGCATGTTTAGAAGCGCATTGCTGCACGGGCTTACCCGGGCTGAAGCACAGGGGCCTCCACTAAAAAGGGACCTCAACTATTCTCGTTAAATAAAATTAAAGACCAAGAGCTGCCACGAGTTCCGTGTTTTCGGCATCGTGTGAAATGTTATATCACGTTTTGAAACAGCATAGAGTGTTCCGTATTTTCGTTTTCGGACCGGAAGTACATTTATTTATCCCCGCCTAACATTTTACAAAACAAAATTCTCGTAGAAAATAGCATGGGGCTTTTTGACTACTGGAATAAACAAGGAGCCTCTAACCATGCATGTCAATGCGCTCTTGACAATGTTGTAGCGTCTCGATACGCAGAAGTACAGTACGTGTTACTAGGTCCACCTAAAATCTCCAGCCTGAGGTCAATTTAAAATCCGCCCAACGGAAGCTGAAACTAGGCCAGTATTTGAAATCCTGGTATATTATATCGCAAAGAAATAAACCGATATTTTGCGTGCTGATCACATGTAGATGTTAAACTTTTAAAATCACAATACACAATGAAGTCACATGGACAAACTCTCCTCTCCCAGGGTTGCCATCTTTGGTCAACTGCTTGGACTGAGATTGTTAATTCGAGATAGATCTGCACACACATGCTTTTCCATGTATGCAATAGTTTTATTATGTTGTACATAGTATTGCGTCTGCAGACGACCACAACGCTTCTAATGTAGCTAATTTTAGGTTTATAATGGAATAATAGGCCCATTATTCATGCATAAGATTTGGTAACCCTGCTTTTTGCGTGTCTGTCTCTGACTTTCAGTGGCTAGCGATTCAGTATTACTCAGCATTAGGAGTCACTTGCAGTCATAATGATTAATTTCTTTTCCCCTTTACAGTCCACTGCCACAGAACATTATGAAACCAGCCCAAAAACCCCCAACCCGTGACCTCCTAATATTTACCCACAACTATTTTCATAATAGCCCAATTGGGCCGGAAAACCACAAACCTGGCAACTCTGCACAAGTGCGTGTTTGCTTACGTAAATGGATAATGCACCAAATTAATACCACAGTAGTGATTAAGTGTGCTTCTGAGTGCACAGAGATCCGAGTTACGATTGTTTCAAAATGTTTACTTAGTTGGCTATGTACTTCTTATGGCCTAGGTCTTAAATGGTTCATTTAATAACACATTTTGTAATATTCACCCAAGCATTTATCTATAATCTACTGCAACAGGCAGACAGGAAGTTAGTTGCATAGCAAATTACACTGCAGGGATCCAGATATGTATTGATTAAGTATGAGCATCTTACATCTAATAGTGTTTCTGTTAATTTACCCTTAAAATTTTATACATCACATTTTACCCAACCACAGATTCTCGGTTAGTGGTGATTACCTCCTTTTGTATTAATTTTCAGGAGGCATGTGGTAACAGAATAACCTAGAACAGGGCTGCCTAACCCTGCTCCTGGAGACCCACCACCCTGCAGTGCTTAGGCACGACGTAGACCCCAATTTAACACCTGATACAGATAATCAGGCCCTTCAGTGGAATCTCAGTAGTTATGTAAGCTGAAGGGCCTGATTTTCTGTATCAGGGGTGTTAAATTAGAGCTATACCTAAGCACTGCAAGGTGGTAGTTATCCAGAAGTGGGCTTCTAGGGGCCCTGTGGCCTGTACTACGAAGCGGGGTTACTGTCTTATCAGGGTAACTTGTCAGATTTAAGATAGTCTAGGCAGGATGCAAGTGAATGACTATGAAGTCCATTTAAACTGTGATACCTAAAATCTGGCAATTTACCCCGATAAGCCAGTAACTCTGCTTCGTAGTACAGGCCACAGGGCCCCTAGAAGAAATCCACAATTCAAAGAAACCATGCGAACGTCACCCAGGTGGTGAACAGGGGACAGGATTGAGATCCCAGCCCTGAAGGGATGATGCAGCAGTGTTACTGACTGGGCCACCCAGTTTTCAGACCAATCATCTTTAATTTTACAACCCCAAGCTAAAAGTTCCTTTAGTAGTATTTGTACTGTAATTAAATCTATGAACAGCAGCTCAGAGAGATGTGATCTGGGGGTGTTCTATAAAGCAGGATATCTCACTTAGCTGGGTTACCTTAAGATCAGGGGTGGCCAATCTTATCCGCAAAGGGCCAGTGTGTATGTGGCTTTTCGCTGCAACTCCCTAATTACATCACTAATTAGAGGACTGATTGGCTGAAGAGTCCTCATGCATGGGTTTGATCAGCTGACCAACAGGTTATCCCAAAACCTGCATACACACCAGCCCTTTGCAGATAAGTTTGGCCACCCCTGCCTTAAGATAGAAGTCATGATCGTCCGGTAAGGGTTTAGGTAAGGAGCATTCCTATTGGATGATCATGACTTCTATTTTAGTCATTTAACCCCGAATTTTTAAGTATGGAACATTGTTGATGTTCCCCTCATTTTACCTGCTAATCCATATGAATTAAGTCCCCCTTCTCTATATCTTCTCAGTCCCTGTGTGTTTGTTTCTCAGTTCTATGTTCTTGTCTCTGTTTGTCATCATACTTGTGGTTCCCAAGTCTTTCACTTGCCTGTTGTTCTGCGTCTCTCTGCTCTTTTTCCTTCCACGTGCTTCTTTCTGTTCCGTCTCCATGATCCTCCAGCGACTACTGATTCAGCAGCTAATTAAAGTTGAACCCAGAAACCTAGAACAAAGAGTCTTTCTCTTTTTTTTCTAATTTTAGATTCATGGGGAGGTTTATCCATGGGGGGGTATCATAGATAAGTGTGCCTGGTCTGTGTAACATTATTTAGAGATCACTTATTTGCAGAGGGTACATGTTCATGAAAATGCAAACAGGATTAGGTCTGTTTGGCATTCTTTTTATTTTTAATATGGTCAGCCTTGGTTAAAAAGGTCAGCAAAAAATATCCTTCACCACATTATTAACATATCTGGCTCTGATACTGAGATACTACTGAAGTCGTGTTAAATCAGGGCTGCGCTTCCGCTTCGCAGAGTGGTCCATCTCCAGAAACAGGGTTGGGCAGCCCTGTACTCCATGTACGACACTACTGTATATACCACCAATCTCCTGTGCGCCATACTGCCTAAAAATACCTTTGTGGCAGAAAAAGTGACAGCGAGTGGCAGAGAACATAATGGAATAGAAGAAAATTGTACATCCAACAATAACATAATCTGGCCATTTTACCCCCCGTGAGGAGTCTGCAGAATGGCACATCTGGATTTTCCCTAATTTGACGTGAGCCTTGATCAGTATGGGAGGGGCTTGAATTTCACCTCTTTAATGAATCAGTCTTCATCATATGACATCACCACAATCATTATAATGCTGAGCTGCACACTGCCTCTGGCTTGTTGTCTCTGAAAATGAAAAAAACATGTACCACTCTAGTGATGTCATACAATGAAGACTGTGATTGGTTAATGAAGTGAAAAGCAACCCCCTCCCTTGCTGACCCAGGGACGCGTTGAGCTTGGGAAAATCAGAATGTCCTTGAAGAATGATACTGTAAGAATTAGGAACAGCACACGAAGGGCAAATACATAAAATGTATGTGAATATAATATGGGAGATACTTGAATATAAACAGGTATTTTTAATAGTCATATAGTAGTAACGGTTCATTTGATCTTATGACTGATGTCAGGGAAACTTACCCTGAGATATAAATTGCACAAAATATGAACAGAGGCTGGCTGCCAAGGAACTGAGCTCTGAATGTTAATGCGGGATCATGCAAAACATTCCTTTATGTAGCTTGTTTGTACTGCTGTCTCATGCATGAGCAATCTCTGAATATGTTTCCAAAACAAGGGAGTGCGCACTAGAGGTGAACAGGTCAAATGAAGGGTAGTGTACTATTTCCAACAGGAAACCAATTCATTTCAGCATTTCTGTACTTACAGTTTGATAAATTGCCCCGTGATGGATTGGGGGGGGGGGGGGGGGGGGGGGGGGGGGGGGGGGGGGGGGGGGGGGGGGGGGGGG
>JABFDZ020000043.1:8887625-8913984 GCA_019775955.2 Pollimyrus isidori
CATGAGGGTAGATGGTTAGAAGATGGATAATTTGACACATGCTGCATCTTGCTCCCTTATTTTGTCATTGCTGCATTTTATTGTGTTACTGGGGTTGCATCTAAATATGGCTTTGAGGCGGGGACAGCGTAATATCTCTGGGGGCCTGAGGCTGATATGGATGTGGGGGCCACTATTGGGCCCCTCGAGATATTTTTGGGCAACTGAAGGAGAAAGCAGCGGGAGCTAAAATGACGGAGCATCGATAATATGCTAATCAAAGTGTAGGATGCCAGCAGTAAAACTTATCAGGGTGGGGGTGGCGGAGCTGTCAGTAAAATTCACCAATCAGAAGGGGGGGTATCACGTCAATAGATCAGCCAAATTTAAGATATACTATTATTACACGGCTCTCTGGAATGCTTGATTCTGATTGGTCAGTTGAGACATTTGCAGGTTTGTTCTTTTCAAATAATAACCGCTCCAAAGTAATAACACATAGCCGGTACTACTTGTATGTTTAAAATCCCTAAATGTGGGACCACATTTACAATGTCATAGTTCACAATTAATGGAAATGTGCAATTTAATACTTGTAAATAAATAAAATACATGCGTTATTATATATTCATATGAAGATGTTATAAATTGGCTTACTAACGTTTGAATGTTAGTCACGTGGTACTATATCATTTCGCAGAAGGATAAAAATGTTAATTCAAAACAAATATGCCAATAAAATGTTTCAAATTCATATTCATGTCCAATTTTTTTCCTGATGTGGCAAGTAGCTGTGTAATAAATGCTTCATGTCAGGTCCTGATCACACTGTCAGGGCTTATTTCTGCAGTAACTACCAGCTGCCTGTACATTATCCCTTACTTATAATAAATATAAAGACTAAAAAGCATAAATGTGTGGAACAGTTACAGATGAATACAAGTGCCAGTTTATTTATAGAGCCTGATTACTCTGACCAAGGTGGATTTTACTTATTCAACCTAAGTATCCAAATCAAGTTTGAAGAAAGATGACATGTCAGTGACCCAAACCCATGAAGAGGTAAAGAAAAGGACTGTGGCAGTGATGGAAATATGTGCACAACGTTGCAGATTTATCACCCTGGCCCTCCCCCTGCTCATATCGCTGGAATGTTCCTCTGTGCTGTGTCACTGACATTCTTATAAGCTCGTGAAATAAGGTCATGAAATCTGCTGTCGAAAATATGCTGCTGATGCAAAATTCTTTGACCGTGATCAGATTGTCTCCTGCCTTCACTGTCTGTTATGTTGTGTGACGGGCAAGGAGAAATGTGAGAGTAAGGTGCGGGCAAACACCCTTTAAGGGGAAAGGTTTATTAGCATACAAAGTGAAAAAGATATACCAGTGGGAGGCAGCCATCCTCTGATATTCCCAAATGCAGAGTACAGACACAGCAAGCTTGTCCTTTCCCTCCTCTTCACCTTTTCCTACTGCAGCTGCAAGCCTCAGGCACTGTGTGGTGCTGATCGCCCCCTGCTGGTGTGTGGTGGCTTCCCTGTGAATTGTTGATCAGGGATATGCGGTCTGCAATAAAGTAAAGCTTTGTGTTCTTTCAAAATATATATACATAGTTTTGGATAGCCTGCATTCATTCATGATGACAGTGATTCGCTTCCAGAATAATTGGATGTTCATCAGGCACAAAGAGGATCCGAATAGCATTGGGCTATATAGACAATATAAAAAAGGCAGGCAGTTAACTCTTTAATATGTTAATTTTCCAAAGAAGCAAGAGTTAACACATTTCTGAAACATTGCATCCCAGTTTTTTACACTGTCTGTAGGACACAGTCTCAAAAGTCATGAAAGCATATACCATACAGACAGACTACATTGCATGGGCACAATTCAAATCTCACAGCAGGCAGACAGACACTTATCAGAACAGCTGCAAAATAACACAAAATACAGCCTTGAAGCTCACAACAGAAATGAATAAGCAACTCTTGTAACCCAGGCTTGAGATAACCTGTACGATATGTGGTGAATTTCACATAGCTGGTGATAATGCCAAGGCTGACATTTGGAAGGCGTTTATATCCAAAACCGGTGCACAAAGATACCCTGAGCAATGGGGAAAGTCATATGATCTAATGACTCATCACTCCCCTTTTTCCCTTATACCTGGATTCGTTTACATTTGGAGGAAGCCAAAAGTCAGTCACCCAACAATGTGGGGGATTCATTATGCTACAAGCAGTTGCCTTGTAAGAGGACTTAGATCTGATGGTTGTTGGGGATGGTCAGATGACTATTCCAGGATAATAAACACACAAAACACTCAGCTAAACAAATCCAGGAGAAGGTTAATAAATGCCAAGTTGAAGTCAAATTCCTTTTATGGCCTTACAAATGACCATATCTAAAAATCATTGTACTTGTAATGAGTCAGAAGTAGATCATCACTTCCTCCATCCCTCAGGGTTTTTTTTCCTTTAAAAAGGATCCAATATCCCACCCCAAACAGTGCAGGACAACATTACAAGAAGGCCTAAGGCAGATCTGAAACAAAGGGTGGCCCTACATGGGTCAGGGAAGCTCACAGCTACGCAGATGAAAATAAGTCATTTAGAAATTAAATGAATAAACCGAATTAGGGCACTTTCAGTTGGAATAATACATTTACTACCTGGGAAACAGACGACAAATAATAAATATAATGGAAATATATTCAATACTATGATTAATTTGATTGGATGGATGCCCCTTTAATATTCCAGTTCCACAAGCTCATCTTTGAATAGTAGAACATATGAAGCTGATATCACACCGTGTTGAACTTTGGGTAACATTTTATTTATGCATGTAGCAGCCAGTCACAGTTAATGTTTTTACTGCCAGTAATGTATTAATTTTTCTGTTCTATGTAATTAAATGGCCAGCTGCAGTAAGAAGGGTTTGCATGCAACAAATACAAAAATCGTCAAAAATTCCCATCAATATGGTTTTTCCACATGAGGGTAAGAATGTTATATTTTTAGACAATGTTGATGTAGTTTGCTGTGGTAACATATGTGAGTCCAAGTATTTTGCAGTGACTGCTAAGCAGTACGCTGAAGTTTATTGCATCTCAGGTAGCATTCCCATACGGCTGGCCCAGCTCACATTTTACCCATGTGGGGCCCATATGGGCAGGATCTGGGCAGGCCCATACGGGTTAAATGTGGGCTGAATGATATGGGCCCTACTGTACAGTATATGGGCAGGATCTGGGCAAACCCATATGGGTTAAATGTGGGCTGAACGCGATATGTGCCCTATATGGGCAGGATCTGGGCAGACCCATATGGGTTAAATGTGGCTGAACGCGATATGGGTAACACAGAGTTTTTGTCTAAAAATTACTGCTGTTACAATTGTTTTGAACACACATGCAATTGTTTAATTCTTAATATTTAATTAATCTTCTGAGTGGAAATTTGAACCCCCCAGGGTCACAACCAACCGAAAATTATACGAAAATTAATGTCCCAAATCTTGAGCTCCAGAATGCGATCTTGAAAAGTTCACACCAGGAATTTATTTATTTATACCTAGTCCTGATAAGATTGTGGAGAATAAAGGTGGACAGAGTGGCAAATGAAAAAAAAAACCATATGGTTCTCTACTGTGCCTTACTTTTTGGCTTTGTCCTTTACAGTAACTTTTTTGGAGTACTGAATACAGCAATTAATGTTATATATTACTTATGTTTTTGCAGGTGTTTTAAAAGCCAAAACCTGTTTGCAAAGAAACACTATAGAGATGTGTAGAAGCATGGGCGTAAATTACGGGGGGACTGAGGAGGAGGAAGGAGGGTTCAAATTTACGTACACCGCAGTAAATTGATTGGCAGTCTGGCAAAGTATGGAATAAATTGAGAAGTGGTAATGTAAAAGTTTTTTTCAGTTTTTATTTTTTTATGCTCTGCTGTTCCCAGTACAATCGAAATGTGTTACGTCTTGCGGCGTCCGCTCCTCCCGTGTGCCACGCCCACCTCGTTACCTCCTGTGATTGCCTACTGCGTCCACCTGTGGGGCGTTGCCGCACGCCTGTCTCGTGCCTTGTTTCGTGTATTTAGGCGTCTGTTCCGGCAGACGCGGCATAAATGTTGTTTATGTTGGTGTGTTGTGCAAATAAACCCTCGTTCGTCCAAGTCCGCCTGCCTGGATCTCCCTTCTTCGCCCTGCACTACCCGAAACACACAACAAAATGCAGATATTATTCTTTTTTTAGTTTAATAATTGTTAGGTTGGTAATTTTAAACTTGTACTCTAGAATTGACTGATAAAATAATCAGATTGTTTTTAGATAAACAGATGAAATATCAAATATACTGCCAAATGGAATGCACAATTTTAATTAGATTATTCCTCATCACCTTTTTTTTGCAGGTGTTGTGCGGCAAAATTCAAAAACGAAAGAGGCTACAAAATATCAGGTGAAAGGATCGAAGCTTACCTCATTCCTCTACAATGCACGTGATTTAAAAGGCTGAAGAAGAGACGCAGATAAGAGGCAGCACAGGAGAGTGGCCCTTCCAAACAGGAGAGTGGAACTGGTGGACTAAGAGAATTTTGTAAAATAAATGTAAACTGATTTTTTATTTAATTGTGATGACAGGGTGTGATTTTCCTTAAATATTGCATAAAACTGATTTTAGCCCTATCTGCTTCTTTACCTTTGGCTCAGCCACAGTTTATCTTATCAGTTTAAGTTATTTTACAGTTTACCTGTAAAAGTCATCACTGTTTGCTCAAATTTAATTTAGATACCATGTGTAAATAATTTGATATAATCCAGTAGCAATCATTTCAAATACCAGCTATTTGTACTATAGATGCCACAGTTTAAATTAGTAGGATTGTGAAAACACTAACCACATTTTCTGGATTATTTTCTCTGGTAAAACGTAATATGTTCTTTGAGCAAAATTTGTCATTTTAACTGTAATTAAAAACATGCAATCAGACTTGCAAGCTGTTGATTTAGCATATCCCAGATAAATGCCACATCCTTGCACATATGGGCTGGCTCACATTGTGCCCAGGTCATGTGGCCAATATGGGGATCAGCAATAACCCATACTGAACCCTTTTGGTTGCAGATTTCGATGGGGCCCATATATAAGCTCTACTGTATGTGGGCCAGCCCAGAAACACAAAATGGGTTCAGTATAGGTTATTGCTGGGCCCCATATGGGCCACATTACCTGGGATGTGTTGTGGTTTTACATTGGTCAGTTTTTCTTATTAACCCACACACACACACCTAGGTTTAAATTTCACAATGCATTCTATAGGTGAGAACAGGGGTCTATTTTACAAAGTAGGATTATTGCATAGGTGGATAACTTGTTGGATTTAACATACACCAAATTTAATAGGCATTATCTTTGTTTGCTTAAATTTAGCCCAGACTACTTTAAATCTGTCAAGATATCCAGCTAATCAAGAAATCCTGCTTTATAATATAGGCCCCAGGAGTATTTTCAATTAAATGAAAATATTGAAATTATTCAGGAATAAAATCTATTACCATACACCATACTGTGAATAACTTCAGGGAACCCTGTAAGTGACCACTGTTGCAAGAAATCTGCTGTTATAGCTCTGCTCGTGTCGATAGTTACTTACCAGTGTTTTTGACCCTCAGCTACACCAGTCATAATCTCACAGGTTGAACAAAGCAGATGTCCTGCATTGGTACCTCTGAGAAGTTATAAAAGGCAAAATGACTAGTAGGATAATAATTGCTGTTGATGAATTTATGTTTTATTTTTTAACAGACAATACGGAGCTAGAAAACAATGAAGTGCCATATTATATGAGTAAAAATAAATTCATTTTCAGTGCTTTCCAGGAACAGATTGCTTTGTAAGGCACGTTTACTTTATACATGCCTTGTTTCAATCGTTTGTGAAGCAACTTATGGCATTATAGGGAGCATAACCTTTGTCTTGTGTTACTTTTCTGTTCCTCTCTCTTGTGTTAGTTGGGTCTTGCCGACCCGTGTATTAAATCAGCCATAAAATACCCTCAAAACAATAATCTGTCATGCAATTTGTTTCTTACCTCTTGGTTACCTTGTTAAGTTTCCTTATCCATGAAAATATTAGTTTTAATATTTTTGGTGTGGCTTTCTTTACCTTTCTTTTGACAGCATACCTCCCATTTTCAATAAAAAATGTTGGTAAAAATAAACCTCAAGAGAATTATATAAATAAACTGAATTGGTTTTATCTTGGTATGCCTTGCCCAGTGAAATTAAAAAAAAAACAAAAATATATATATACACATTGTTTAAATAGAGGTTCCTGATACAGTACACAAATCTGTGTGGTGCTTTTATGCATTTTAAACGTAAAAAGGGGTCGGTGCTGACCCCAACAGCTGTTATAATGTTATACTTTAGTGATTTTTAAATTTAAAGAAAAAAAGTTTAAATGGAGGTTCCTGACAAAGTCAAAAATCCTTGATACAGTGAACAATTTTATGTGGTGCTTTTTTGCATTTCAAACTTACAAAGAGGTCAGCGCCTAACACCATAAGAAGAGTAATAAGGACCTTAAAAGTCTTTCTTCCCAGTCTTTAACAGAGATGTTTTTGTGCAATCGTATAACATACAGCAATTTAAACAGTGTTTGAGGCAGGGTGTCGCTCTGCAAGCTAAACCTATGTACCTATAATTGGAAGGTCAGTGGTTCAAACCTGACCTTGGCATGAATGCCATGTCTGTATGCCCTTCAACAAGGTCCTTAACCCCTAGCTCCTTCGGTGCCACTGCAGGTGGCTGCCTTGTGCTGCCAAGCTTGCTCTCACCCACGTGTGCGTCAAAATGAGATCATATAAAATGTGCAGGCAGTACGTCTGTACCTGTAATCCATGCTGCCATGTCATATGAATCTATGCTATTTATCCTTATTAGTTATCAGCAAATACCATTGCTTACCATTGTGATTTACTTTTTCCCAGTAGGGTCCTTTTCTTCCTCTTACACTTCTCCATCTCTACTCCATCTGAATTGAACAATTTAAACAACGCTGAAATGTATAACAACCTTAGCGGACATAAGTAAACACAGTACGTCCCTCACAAGGTGATGTCCATGCCCCAACATGCAACACAGCAGGATTTACCTTAACATACTCTATTGCTGAGGACAAGGAAAATATCAAAATGCCCATCCAAGTTTCAAGAAATGTCATTGATCATGTCTATCGCCTTTAAGGAAAGCATCAGAACACAATTACACCTACCTAATCATACGCATATATTCTGGGAATTTAGTAAAAATTTAAGATTTTTGGGAGAATGTATGGTCACAGTTGAGGATAATACTCGGATATACTGTAATTTACCCAACACGTTCGAATTGTCATATTTCGGAAATTTAAAAAGAGAGGTGGTTTCTGGAAATGACATATACTTGGTGAAAATTTTACTAGCAGCGGCTAAGAAGTCAATCACTAGGAGGTGGTGCAAAGAAAAGCCTCCTGCCGTGGATGACTGGACTGACACTGTCGAGGAGATATTTGAACTTGAAAGACTTACACACAAATCATGGATTCAACTATTTTTTTTTTAGATAAAATGGGCCAAGTGGACCACAACTCCCTTCACAGAGACACCATTGGAGATACGGAAATCTAATGTTTAGAATTGTATGCTTGATTCATGTGTGACACTCGTACGATTACTTGTTTTTGTTTTTGACATATGTATGTATTGTGGGAAAAATTAATTACACAAAAGAAGAAAACAGTTACAGATGCGGGATCTACCAAAGCTGTGTGCGGAGTTCAAATAAGTCATCAAGGAATCCAAGAAAAAATTGGCCAAAATGAAAGAACCAAAGAGATCAAAGTGAACGCTGTGAAGCGGCGAAATGAAGCCAAAATCAGGGAAGTTAAGATAGCATTAAAAATTGAATTGTGAATTTCAGAAAGCTACCAGGAAGGACAAAAATGAATATTGCAACAATATTTTCAGAGGCACTGAAGAAGAAAATAAGCATTCCATTTTTCTGGAGATCTGTGAGATTAAAAAAGAAGTTTCAGTCTCAAGTGAGTATACTGAAAGAACTATGGGTAGGTAAAAACAAAGATTAAGCAGCGATAGGAATACACCGAAGACCCCTCCAGCAAAGACTTCAACAACCAAGAGATATTTACAAAGGTCTGATACACTGGAGAACCTTCAATAATGGAAGAGGATGTCAGATTAGCCTTGAAAATGAGTGCCGACAAGAGTGGTCATGGGGATACATGATGCCCCAAGAGATATGCAAATATTCTAAAAATCAGAAGAATAATCAAAGTGTGGATGATTCAATACAGAGTACATCCTTACAAATTAAGATAAGAGCCTGATAGTGTTGCATCCTGCTCCGTCCAATCCTCATGTGTGCCACACCCACCTGGTTACCTTTCGTTTTCCCCTGATTGCTCATCTGTCTCTCGTTACTGCCTGCTTGTTTTGTGTATTTAGTCTGCGTCAGCGTAACTTCCGGCAGACTTGTCATTGACGTTGTCTTGCTGTTGGTCTGCCGTGTGTCCTGTCTTGCCACAATAAACCCGGTTTTCCCGTATTCCTGGCTGGACTCCCTGCTTTCGCCGCTCGCCAACCAACGCTCGCAACAGATAGCTGAGCTGGTGTCAAGGAAGGCTGAGGAACAAGAGTCATCATTGTTGACACACAATGGATAACTGAGCAGGGAAGAAGACTTATTGCCAAAAATTATGTAAATCTGAAGATACTGTACTACTTATAAGAAAAGTGAAGGAAGAAAAGGAAAAAATAGGACTAAAGCTGAATATAAAGAAAACGAACAGGTTTTTTGTCTTTTAATCTTTAATGTTTAGTATTGGTGACATAGAAGACATAGAAGTTGTAAATATTTTTGCCTCCTTGGAATAATCATCAAGCCACAAAGGATCCAGCAGATAAACAAGAAATAAGTCAGATGGACAGAAGTGCAATAAAGGATCATGAAGATCATGATTATTCAGAAAATGGAATTTTCTGTAAGTCATTATGGATATGAATTTTTGAAAATGAGAAAGCAAGGCATGAGGAGTGCTTACACCTTTGGTGCTGGCTAATACATTTAAGAATGTTTTGACGGCAATCGAAGCCAGCTAGATTCTTATAGATTCTTGGCCAAAATTTCACTTGAAGTAAAAATGACCAAACTGAAGTATTTCATGGGCATATTATGAGAAGACTTTGGCAAGAGTATTGTGCCTGAAAAGAATAAGCAATAATGGAATGAAATAACGTTCTGGAACATTCTGGAGGAATGCCATCTCTATGGTCATCAGTCAACATCAACTCAACATTTAACATTAGCACCAGAAATAATAATATGTTTACACTTTTAAGAAGCTGTAATACATCATGAATAGACCGAATCACAGCAAGACCGTAAGAACGTGAAAGCCCCATATGCTGGATTACCTCTCTGGAAGATGAGCATTAATTTCTTGATGATGCAGCATTTTAGCAATCAATTTGAAGAAAGCAACATTGATTGTTATTGATGTTTCATACAGTGCTTAATTATATATACTACTGTGGAAAAGAGAAAACCACAGAAGCCTTCTGTAAACAGAGTCTTTATTCACAACTGGGAGTGAACACATGTAGAAATATTTACAGATAGTGAGAACAAATAGATCAGCAACGCAACCTCTCTCACGCAGCAATCTATCAGGACAATTCTGGACAATTCTGTTCTATCAGGACAAAATGTGCTTTTTTACACTGATCAGCCATAACATGTGTTGCCAAGACATGTGTTGCCAAAACAGCTCTGACCCATCAAGGCATGGACCCCATTAGACCCCTGAAGGTATCCTGAGGTATCTGGGACCAAGCCGTTAGCAGCGGATCAAACTTGCTTGTCCAGCACATCCTACAGATGCTTGATTAAACTGAGACACGGGAATTTGGAGGCCAAGTCAACATCTTGAACTCTTTTTCATGTTCCTCAAATCATTCCAGAACAATTTTTGCAGTGTGGCAGGGTGCATTATCCTGCTGAAAGAGGCCACAGCCATCGGGGAATACCATTGCCACCAAGGGTGTTTAGATGGGTTGATTGTATCAAAACAACATACACATGAATGCTGGGACCTACTGTTTCCCAGCAGAACATTGCCTAGAGCATCACACTGGCTCTACTGGCATATCTTCCTCCCACAGTGCCTCGAGGTGCCAGTTCTGACACTCACATCCCCATTATAAGTGCTTTTAGCAGTGGACAAGGGTCACCATGGGCACTCCAATCAGTCTGTGGATACGAAGCCCCATACACAGCAAGCTGTGTGTTCTGAAACCTGTCTCATAGCGAGCATTAACTTTTTTTCAGAGTAGCACTGTGGGATTAGACCAGATGGGCTAGCCTTTGCTCCCACGCTCATCAATGAGCCTTGGCCGCCCATGATGCCGTCGCGAGTTCCCCAGCTGGCCTTGCTTGGAGCACTTTTGGTAGGTTCTGACCATTGCATACTGGGAACACCCCACAAGACCTGCTGTTTTGGAAATGCTCTGAACTAGCCTTCTAGCAATCACAATTCGGCCCTTGTCAAAGTGGCTCAGATCCTCATGCTTGCCCATTTTTTCTGCTTCATTTACATCAACTCCAAGAACTGAGTGCTGATTTGCCTGATATACTGTATAATGGGACCCTTGACAGGTGCCATCCATCCATCCATCTTCCAAACCGCTTATCCTACTGGGTTGCGGGGGATCCGGAGCCTATCCCGGAAGCAACGGGCACAAGGCAGGGAACAACCCTGGATGGAGGGCTAGCCCATCACAGGTCACACTCACACACCAGCCACTCACACATACACACCTACGGGCAATTTGGCAACTCCAATCAGCCTCAGCATGTTTTTGGACTGGGGGGGAAAACCACGATGACATGGGGAGAACATGCAAACTCCACACACATGAAACCAGGCGGAGACCAGAAACCAGGTCCCAGAGGTGTGAGGCAACAGTGCTAACCACTGCACCACCATGACGTCCCCCTTGACAGCTGCCAATATAATGAAATAACTGATATTATCCACTTCATCTATGAAATGTAGTATCACAACTAGATGTGCAAAAACTCAGCATCAGAATTGATTGTCTTAATATTTTGCCACATCCACATTACAGTGGTAACATTTTACACATTCACCCAACTAGAGTTCACAATATTTTCCTCATTAAGAAACTCTTCTGGTTTCATTCTTATCACAGATTATAAAATCAGTTCTAATTCGGAGGATCATCTCCACTGTGTAATGAAAGATCATTAGATGAGGTTGCAAGGTTAATTAATAATTAATACTTTACTGATCTCCATGGGAAAATCCTCTTTTTGCTACCCCCACCCTTCTCTCTGTAGGTGAGAGCGAGCTGGGCCATGCAGGGCAGCTGCCTGTTGCAGTGCCCAGGGGGGGTAAGGGCCTTGCTCAAGGAACTGCAGATATACCTATGCCAGGTTTAAACTGCTGACCTTCTGATCACAGGCAAAGAGGTTTAATCCACTGAGCCACACACTGGCCCCCAACACAAATGCAATATATGAAGTGCTTAAGACACCACAGCATTTTCCTGAGAGACACTTAAACCACTTTAGTTTTGTGGTTGATAAAAACACCCGGAGGCTAAACTAAGCCACCTCTTCTGTTTAGGTGGTTAGGTCTGTCATCAAAAAATACGTATACAACCTCAAATCAACAAAATCTGGCACAGTATGGAAAATGCAAAAATAAAAGCAGTGATTCTGAAAATTACCTTGACTTTTGTTTCATTGCAGACAGTATGGACCCAAGAAAATGTATGCTTTGTCTGGTGAACTTCATTTCTTTTGTGGAAATGTATTTCAGGTGTGCAACACATTCCAAAAAAGTCGAAAAGGCGAAAGACAATAAGGACCATCTAGGGTGTTATCAGCAACACATTCAAAAGCCAGGGTCTGTTATGGTCTGGGGTCGTGTCAGTAACTTTGGCAAAAGTAATTTATACTTCTGTGATGGCACCATTAATGCAGAAGACCAGGATATTCTACCAGCAAGATGTCAACTTTTCCAGGAATATCCATGCGTTTTTCAACATAACAATGTAAAATCACATTCGGCTCATATTCTAAAGACATGGCTGCAGAAGAATAGCCAACAGTTAGTGGACTGGCCAGCCTGCAGTGCCAAAACATCTGTGTTGTAGGAAGTAATGGCAACAAAACAAAGTACTGAAAGCTGCAGTGTCCCAACATTTTTTAGAATGTGTTTCAGGCCTGAAATGTAGGAATGGATGTGTATTAAAATAAAATGAAGCTGACCAGACAAAACGTGGAATATCACGGGTTCATACTATCTGCGATGAAATAAAAGTCCAGGTAAATTTCAGAATCACTGCTTTTTTTTTATTTGCATTTTTCATACTGTCCCAACTTTCTGGGGTTGTATCTAATCTGCTATATTTTGAATAAAGGTGATAATACAATCCTAAGTAACAATACAACTATTTACAGAATAAGAAAAAACTTATTCTCTAATTTTTACAATCCCAGGACTGTAAAATAAAAGAAATTTAAGGAAAGTCAAGATGACAGTTAAAACTGACGTACATGACGACTACATATAATACACTTTCTCTACAATGCAATTGCAATTAGTGTAATTTGCATGGACTTATGCATGCCAATATTAATATAACTTTATTCCATCCATCCATGAATCTGTTTTTCAACTGCTCATTCTTATCAGAATTGTAGAATTTCTTCTGGAATTCCTATTCTAGAAAAGAGCAGGTCGTGTGAACCAGTCAGCACATTACCAAGTAATAATTCTTTATTCAATTTTAGAAATTAAATTCAGAAACACCAGGGGGGAAACAACTTCAGATTAACTTTACACACCCAGGCTTACCTAAAATTAATTTGCAGGAGTGTAAGCTTTGTAAATTTCTTGAGGATGAACCCACTTGCTTGCAATGATGTTGATGTTAAGGACTGTGACGTAAACTTAGATTTCTTTGACCACTCTAGTGTCATGCTGTTGTACATACATTATTGCCAGCAGGGGGCAGGATAACACTTTGCTAAATTTACTCATACAAAAACTGCACGTCTCTTCCTTTATCATACAGCTTCCTGAAGAACATGCTATGTTCTGCCCAGTACAAAGTCTGGAAAGGTCACCCACATTACATAGAGAACAAAAACTCAAAAACAACAATCTTAATTACCAAAACAAAATGGTATACCTGGTGTGAATGACCACTGTCTTTACTTATGTACATTTAATACTTAAGAGTAATCATGAGAGTAAACATAGCAAGGAGGAATAATGCCAGTAGAATGAGGAAGGAACACAACCAGAATATATAAGCACTGAAGTAGCATTTATCAGAAATGATATGTGGTCTTGAGCTTTGAAAATGACAAATGGTGTAACCATGTATGGCAAAGGTAAGACAGATGGCAGAGGGACAGTGGCCATAATGAGACCCTATGAGTGGCTCACTGTGAAGACACTGTATGTCAATATAAGGATCATTGATAAACTAAATATGTTTATAAAATCAAATTCAGTCACTCCATTTATTCCAAGACTTATTCCATACTTCAACAATTTATGTAGCTTTTGTAATAATAAAAGACAGAATATATTTGGGTCATACAACTTACTAGATTCTCTCACATTGTGGGAAGCCCATTTATGATGTTATCCTGCCTGGTACATATTTTATGACCAACAAAGATGAATATTGACGTATAATATTGATGTACAAAATGAATATTCTAAAATCGGTAGGAATCCAACCCTGTTCAAGATATGGTTAACTGAAGTGTAAAAGTAGAGGCTTGTCTTGGCTTTGTGCTACATGATTACCCTGAAAGTGTAAATTATAATAAGACATAAGCCAGGCTCAGTTAATACAGCCATTACTAATGAAGTAATGAAGAGAAGGGACCGTATGACTGCTATTTACCGGCATCAAAGGAGAATGTGTCAGCATGAGCAGCACCCCCCTCCCCCCCAGCTTTCAGCCAGGAGGGGCTCCCAGCACCTGTATAACATATATTCCACTTGCTTTTTAGCTTTGTGAGAGATGCCAACAGTGGGAGGTCAATGGCCATTTTCAAGGACACTGACCTGTCAGTGGAGGGTTTATTGCATCACCTTAAATGTCCACAAAACGCTTGTACTGTGTACTTGCTATGCACCACATATCACACACACATTTCAGCATTGTTTTTGGAGGGGGGGGGAAGTTCCTAAGGTAACGAGGCTGGAGGGCAGCATGCCAAAGTTTGTTAAGGGAGAGTTTTTCCATTCATCTATAAGAAGTGGATTGAGACTGAAGAAAATACCATTTACTTTTACTGCAAACCAGACATGGTCACAAATCATACATTTTACAATTTACATACATTTAACATGAATAGTCATAAGCATACCCTTTAGTTTGTTTAATATACATTAAAACAGAACACAATGTACAAATTAACTTAAATACAGGCACACATCAATATTAAATGGAATGCAAAGTTTAGACAAAGTAATGCCCAACTTTACAATATTAACACATAAATATGCAATGGAAGACTACAGGAGGCTAGCCATATCAAACATGGTCTAGAGTTTTGGTCCAAGTCCTTATTTACACCAAACAGTAGGAACACCCTTTTCAAGCATCTTGTAGCATCGCCAACGAAGGATTAAACTGTAAAACTACGGAAAAGCAGAAATCAAGAGGCGAAACCAAAGTTGCAGTGCCAGTCAGTTGAACGAATGCTCCGGTGCCAAGACCTCCACACCAGTACAGTTCAGTGAGGTTCCAAGAAGTTCCTTGGGTTCTGCAGCTGACGACCAGTGGAAAAACTGCTTCGAGTGGAGCCTAGCTACTTTCACCATGGACCAAAGGCACCCAACTAATGCGCTCCAGGTAACATTCGATCCAGTGTTTCCAGCTTTCAGTATATGAGAAACACACGAATCAGAGCTGTAAGTGTGCTCTTGGAGGTGCTGGCCCCAATGTAGTTCCTCTACGATGACACTACACAGGTCTTGTGATAGAGTTGAGAACTGTGCTTACGGAAGTCATAGCTGGACCTCATTCAGTGTTAAGGCCAAAGAGCTGCCTTAAGCGATGTGCAAATATGTCCCCTTCCTGTGGGACATCAAAGTCAACCCGGTTTTCCAATCCAAGGCTGTGACTACAGGTAGGAGTCCATGGAGGGGGCATAGGAAAAGCCAAGAAAAGCCTCAGCTGCCTCCTGGATGCTGGAGGTGACCAGGGCACTGTCTGGGGAGCAACCAATGGAGCTAGGGACAGGTTCATCTGTAAACTCTGGGTCAAAGTGCCTCAGGTCATTAGGGCCACTCTGCAACATGGGTAAACAAGGCATTAGGGATTTACGGAAACAGAAAAACCAACAGCAGTCCAATATGTCTCAAACATCTGCATGTGGGGTCTTAAGCAAAGATCTCACTTACCACATTAGGGTTGAAGGGAGGTGTAAGTTTCTTGGCATTCAGGTCATCCCAGTTGATTGGAGAGAAGAACATGTGGTCTTTGATCTCAGTCTGTTGGAAGAGCACAGATGTTATGAGGGTATGCTTAGCCTTAAGTACAGCTTAAGGTGACGGTTTGGAGGGTGGTGAAGTGCAGTGCTCCTAACTGTTAGGCCTGATAGTTACAGTATTTGGGGTGGGTGGAGGGAAGTACTTACAAAGTCCTGGCTGCAGCCCAGCCGCTTGCTGCGGTCCTTCTGGAGAAGGCCCTCCAGGAGATTGCGGGCTGCGTTGGAGATGTTAGGCTTTAGCTGCAGTGGCTTGTTCAGGATGTTGTCATACATCTCCGCCGTGTTGCGACTGTAGAATGGAGGCTGTGGACAGAAGACTGCAGGTTACCCTCTGCTCACCCAGCCCACCTGAACTAAAATGTCATCAATACCTCAGAGTTCCTGAGGTCACTGTGAAACTACAGTCTACTCACCAAACCATACAGCATCTCATATAGCACAGCCCCCAGACACCACCAGTCCACTGTCCGGTCATAGGGCTGCTTGTGCAAAACTTCTGGGGCCAAGTACTGTACAATAGGAAACAGGGTATCACTCTCAGGCTTCCATCCTTAAGCTACACAGCACTCACTGGAACAGTCAAGAGGGATTTAAAATTGAGAAATTAAGGTACCGTACCTCTGGAGTGCCACAAAACGTGGAGGTGGTTCCGTTGGGCTCGATGTTCTCCTTGCACAGGCCGAAATCCGTCAGCACAATGTGACCCTGAGAGTCCAACAGGATGTTCTCTGGCTTCAGGTCCCGATACACGATATTGAGTGAGTGCAGGTAGCCCAGTGCGCTGGCAATCTCCGCAGCGTAGAAACGTGCCCGTGGTTCCAGAAAGCAGCGCTCTCTCTGAAGGTGGTAGAACAGCTGGGGAAAAAAAAAGGGGGGAGAGTTAATGACTGCCCCACATCCAGGATCACAGCAGACAGAATTAGCTGCCTCATGAACCAGGGACACAATTGGAGGAAATGACCTTGAGGTCCGTGTACAACTTTTTCTTCCTTGAATCTCCCTCACACAAACTTTGCCAACCAATGCAGTTACTAAATCTGGAGAAGTTCTACCCGATCCCCACCCTGCAACATCCTGGGACGAATTATTCCCCTTTTAATGAGTGGAGAGAGAAAGAGGATCTATCACAGTTTCGCATGACAGGATTTCCCCTCATGTCAGACTGCCTCTTTACCTCTCCTCCATTGATATAGTCCAGGACGAAGTACAGCTTGTCTGCAGTTTGGAAGGAGTAGTGCAGCCCAACCAGGAATGGGTGCTTGACGTTCTTCAGCAGGACATTCCTCTCTGACATTATGTGCTTCTCCTGGAATAACCAGAGGATAAGTTTTTTTTTTATTTTTTTTTTTTAAAAAAAAAAAACAATCTGCATTTTTGAAATGCATTTTCAGGTAACCATGTCCTGACTTTATGGGATACGTCAATTACATGTTCAGGGAAAAAAAGAGATTAAACGTTATATCAAAGCGATAAAAACAATGTTTTTTGAATCTTTTACATTTTTCTTGTCTTATCCATGCCTTTGAAGTGATGCAATTTCACACTAAATTAGTAAATTACCTCCTTCTTCTTTAAGATGGCCTTCTTCTGTAACACCTTCACGGCATAGAACTGCTCGTCTGCCCGATGTCTTGCCAGAAGGACTTTCCCAAAGCTGCCTTTCCCAATTACTTTAAGGAAGTTGAAGTCTGAGGGCTTAGCAGTGGGGTTCGAAGATGGTCCCAGGTTGATCTGCTGTGATGGACTTGGCTGTAAGGAGGCAGAGATGGAGGGAAGGCGGTAGGTTAGTGACCTTTTAAGGGACTGTATCTCCCAGGGACCCGATGCATATGAGATACTTACAGGTGGAGAGGGGTTAGCATTCAACAGCTCAGTATCCTGAGGGGAGCCCATGTTCAGAATGGACTGGACTTCAGGGCTACAACAGGGCAAAAGGCAAAATTATCACTGCTGAGATCCTGTACAATGCTAACAGAGTCTATGCTCCACAAAGGAAAACAAAAACCACTGTCCTCCATCTATGCAGGTTAGCTTTTCAAAACCATGTTGACTGAAACATCTTGACTACAGAAGCTAATAATTATAAAATGTACATTTACTTTTCAGAGACATTTTTAAAACACTTACTGTTTACAAGCGTATGAATTAGTAGCCAGCTTCTGAATGAAATCATTCAATCCCATTCTTCTCTGCTTCATAAAAGCTGCAAGGACAAAAAAATAAATTAATGGAAAAACATCCAGAATTCTTACATTAATAACCTTGAGAGTTTGAACTGTTAATCTTTCTTGTTAAAAAAATAACGATGCATACCAGTAAGAACTGCAACAACTCCTCTCATTTTTGAATAAGTCATAGGCGACGAATCAGCCTCCGTTGTAACTGTCATTGCTCCACACAGGGGTATAGCAGTATTTCCACACCACTCAGCACGTTATGGTATACTAAGCTAGGACTGAGCTTGTGCCTTATTTATACGACGGCAAGGTGCAGGCGCGCATAGTAATATGATCTGGCGGTTGCGTTCCCCGGGGCGTGGTTTAAACTTGAGTAACATTATCTTATACGAATCATTTTCGAGGGTTCCCAGACATAATGTGCCCTGATTGGTGATACACAAAATTTACACCAATCAGCGCCTAGCGCGCTTCGCTACGTTAACTAAAATTAAGGTCCCTATTTTAATCACTTACGGGCCAAGCTCCGCCCACGGCTGACGTCTTCACATACGGAAGCGTTCAGAAGTTTCTATCGAAAGTACTAGGTGTTCTTTCTTGAAAGTACTTAACCGGTAAATTGCAGAATAATTCACGTAAACAAAGTACGCGTGTTTTGGTACACTAAAAAGTCTGTAACGACTTTTCGTGCAGCCAATATGCTATCCAAAAATAACTATTTCAATTAATCTAATAATATATTATCCCATAGTTATTGCTGACGGCAGCCATAAATGTATTTGCATATTGCTTTTGGGTGGCGAATTCATTCATGACAGCGAAAAGCTTTTAAAATACTTTTAATATGCACATAATAAAAAATCTCAGGTTATTTATTTAATGTTTACATGCATATTATAACTATATATTACTATATATATACATACACACACACACACACCTTTTAACAACAAAAGTGACGACGAACTTGACAAAACTAGATGTCGGCGGTGTTTATCCTGTATTAGCGAGAATGCATGAATACAACATTGCATAAGACCATTTGCAACTGTAGGCAAAGGACACGCATAGCTAACATGCCGTAATAAGCGCACCATAAATATGCATACATCGCACTCACTACAGCAACTCTGTACTCAGCTGAAAAACACAAGTGCACTGTCTCGCTGGATAAGGTGGGTTGGCGTGTTGAGTTTCCAGCCTGTATCAGCTTGCTATAACCAGTTAAAGGGGACCATATGACGCACGAGACCCGCAGGACAACAGCGATCCCGGTCCGGAGACCATGCAGCGTCTGCACTGAATACCTCGGCGTTAAAATGTGGACTACACAGTTGTTCTCTCAAACGGGAGACATCGCTAAATCATTTAAAAATGAACATTTTCTTTAACCAAAAAATCGTATGTATTGCCATGAAACTGGATCGAAAACTGACACATAAATGATTCAATTGTTGCAAGACTACTTCTTAAAGGAGGTTACGTTTAATGTTACATAGTATATTATAGAATATAACATAGTTGCCTACACCTGTGGAACTGCTTCACGCATGCCTGAGAGTAATACTAATAAGCTTAATTCAATAGTACGTCCAGTGTCCATAGCAATTCGTTAAATATTGTTTTGGATTGTTCCGAATGTTGTCACAATTTTCTCCATTTTTTCTTTACCTCCACATAATTGTCATGTGAAGTTTATGCGTAACTGCACTCTTCGCACTGGTTGAAAACGGAACTGCTATATTCTCGCGCAAACCTAAAAGTAATACAAAAATAAAGAATATTTATAAATTCATCAGTATCTACACCCGCTTTTCCTTTTCCGGGTCGCGGATGTACGGAATCTCGAGAATACTTGTATACATTTTAACTTAATTTTAAAATTTTAACTGTTGTATCGCAAAATGGTATTGATTTAATAAGTATTACAATACTTATTCGTTAAAACTAACCTTTTAACTCTTCAATTCTCATTTTGCCTTCCTTTAACTTCCCCGGAGTGGCAAATCCTCTAGCTAATTCATCGCAGGTAAAATGAAGTCATTGACTGTGTCCGTAGTCAACACCCATTATCTAAATATATTTGCATAGATATGTATTACAGTATTGCAAGAATACTGTAAAACCAAATCAAATCTTGTAAAGTAAAACTGGGCGTAGCATAATGGATCTCATTCAGTTCATATACTAATTAACTTGAGATCCGAATTATATATTCAGCTTTTTCTCAAAACGAATAAAGCCGTTCAGAGACTTTAACATTCTATTTTCAGATTCGCAGAGGTTAAAAAAACTTACATGTCAGTGTAGATCGTTTGCCTTTCATCTGGTAAGAGAGCGCCTGCAGACTCTCGGTACCTCTGGAGATTTGTGGAAGGAATTTGCGCAAGAAGTAACATTCCATTTCTCAGTAGCGCCGCGGCGGATCTCAGCCGGCGAGCACCGCCCACCCCTTTACTTTGTCCTCTGTTTCGGAAGAATGCCTCTGTGGCCAAGAATGCCGACCACATATGCCCCAAAATTCAGTTCCATTTCAAAGGACGGGTTTAATTAATTTTCCTATATCGACCGAGTACCCCCACCGGTTAATTAAATTATAAGGAGCTATTAATAGAACTCACAAGCGCTTATTTTTAGCAAACAATTATAATTAAAATTCCTTACGAATAATGCACGACTTCAAAGAGAGCCACGAAACAGAAATTCCCATATACCAAAACATTTTAGCCCCGCCAGTGACATAATCGTTTTAAAAATGTTATTCTAGACAACTTATATCGACCGCAACCGTGACAATGACCATTGTTAACACGAGTCATGAAATATGCGCCTTTGACATTGTGTTTGTGTTTTTAGGACAGATAAGCGAAAAGGCTGTGAGGGCTTGAGCAGGACCAAGCCAGTTCTCTTTTAATTGATTTCTGTCGCGCTTATTGTGGAAGCGCTGCCGAAATTACAGGCGTCCTTCATTGGTGCAATAAAACCCGTACTTTACTTGCAATGCAACTGAATTGTTTTATAATTCGTGTTTGGGATCATAGACTCTTCTTAGTCATCGTTATGTGTTTTTGTTTTTAAGGCAAGCAATTATATTAATGTCCATGAGCAAATCCCGGCCATTATGGCGTTTTTCTGCATCTTTTGGCTCATCTGGTAAACATTAGGCAAACAAACGGGTCCAAACGTATAGGCCTTATTCATAATTGTTTCTCCCATACCAGAACTGTATCAGTCTTTTGATCATATACTTTTTGGCTATTAGATTTTACTTATTCTTATTTCTTATTATATACGTTTGTGATTTCATCATCTGAATGAAAACAGTAATTTCCTACTCTGCAATTGGTACTCATGGTGTATTTCAGCAAAAACATCTATTAAATTTTGCATTAAGCAGATCACCTATTATAAACTTTTCCAGTTTATAATAGTTCTGTCAGATGTTCAGTACTAGATCTACAGATACATTTTGACCTTCAGTGCAGAAAAGAATTGCCATTTTGACTGAGTTACCTTTTTCACTGTTGGTATAGCTGAAGAAGTTCCTGTCTACTGCCTCTTTTTACATGCACAACAACATATGGATTGGTGTGTGTATGCGTGTGTGTGATTTTTTTTTAATTAGCTAAAGGCCTGCTGTGGTTTTGTTTGATTTGTGATAAGTGTTGTGACATTTCAGTAAAGTTATCTTGAGTTGGCCAAGTTCAGGGTTTCGTTGCAGTCAGGGCTGCATTGGATTAGTGAGGGTCAAGGTGACATTTTAGTATAATTACACTTGATTGTTTAGGTTGAAGGCTACATTTCAACATGTATGTGCTGAATTTGTGAGGTTCCCCGCTAGATCCTCACAGATACAGGTACAGCAGAGTAGAGGCTTTATAGTGCCTGCTTTAACTTTTAACATCTTGTCTCAAATTTCCCACAACACAGGACAAATCTATTATTCATCTGAGGAAACTTGATAAACCATTCAATATTCTCCTAAGGATTTAAGTGCAGATCGGTCATAATTAGCTTTTGTGTGCGAAGAATGCAAGGCTGTGGAACCCATTCATAATACTTCTGACAGAGTATTAAATATGAATTACTGGTATCCTATTGGGGGTTTCCCATTGAGGATATCCCATCGGGGGTATCGGATTGGGGGGATCCCTTCAAGGGTATGCCCTGCCTCATGCCTTGTACTTTGATTGATAGGGTTCAGGCTCACATTGACTGTGAGGTACAGATGGATGGATGGATGGATGGATGGATGGATGGATCAGTCAATAAATTGATCAAATGATAATTATATCAAGTATTGATGGCCTTAACTGAATTTTATTCTCTCAAATAAATGGCTTGGTATAGACCTGCTGTCCTGTGGGTCTATAATCAACACATCAGGTTATAATGACATGTTATATATTATGCAGTTGTGCTGCATCCTCACAGCTGTATGTTGAAGGTTGTTTAGTACTCTTCTATGCTCAGGGTTGCTCAGTACTCTCATATGCTCAGGGTTGTTCAGTACTCTCATATGCTCAGGGTTGTTCAGTACTCTCGAATGCTCAGGGTTGTTCAGTACTCTCGTATGCTCAGGGTTGTTCACTACTCTTGTGCTTAGTTCAGAAAGGGAATTCATTCCACTTACATATTTTGGCTGAGCAGTAATGATGGGGAAGACACCAATCAGTTTGCTATGTATTGTCCTATCCGTGAAGATCTCTATCAATACACATTCAAATGCTGATGAGGTTTAAAAAGACGTTAAGCAGTTGAGTTTGTACTGAAATTCCTGAGTGGTTTTCAAAGGCAATAATCAATAATCAGCTGTTAAATTCATTCTGCCCATTCACTTCAGTTCATGTTGTTTTACTTTGCACGTTCCATGCCTGTTTCCTCCCCAATGTGGCCAGTCGAGCAGGCAGCCGGGAGTCTACATTCAGCAGTGGTAAGGCCTTCCCTTGGGAGCTCAGATTCATGAATGGGTGGAAACGGTTCTCCATAGGTCTGTAAACATTGCATAACTAGGAGAGCCATTCACTGATTCCAAACCCTTAAGTGAGGAAAACCTCTTTATTTCCATAACAGAACGAAGCAGCGAGCATCATTCAGCTAACTGTGAAGCTCCCTTCCACATTTTGTGAACCAGCTGCAGTTCCAGTACTCAAGGATGAACACCCAATAATCTAATTTTAGGGTCCTTTAATTTTTTCTTTAAAAGGTGACCTGATATCCCAGTGCCCAGCTTACAAATTGAACGCAATTTGAAATAAACGTCCACATTTACTGATATTAGGTCTGGGTGATTTTTGGCAGATTGTTGTGTATATATGATTTCATTAGCACAGCATTCTGAAGAAAAACATATCGCTTTGTAAAGAAAATATTTCCAGCAAAGAGAACTTGGATTCATATAAAACATGTTATTCGTTCAAACACACATACACCTATTTTTTAATGGAAGATCATTAAAAGTCAACATATCTAGCAAAATATGTTAATTATATATGTCATTCAACTGTAGGTATATATGACTCGACTTAGTGGTTGTTTTGTTTCCCTGAACGTCTGTCATGTTTTTCACTGACACGGGGGCAGAAGTCACATTAAGCTTTATTGACGGCTAATCTGTCAGAATATGATTACAGTCATGTGGTGAAATTGAAATTTATACTGATACTGTGACGCACAGGAAGTTTGCAGAGGTTGTTCACACCAGAATCCACCTTTGCAAAGGCAGCCTTATGCAAATAAAAGATGTATCTTTATATATCTATGAAAATGTGCCAACAAGTAAACACAAGTTTTGTCTTGGATACATGACAAAAAAAAATATATATAGACACACACACACACACACACACACACACAAACACACACACACACACACACACACACACAGACATACATGTAATTTCCCCCCTGAGATTTTTAAAATGAGTTTGTTCTGCCAGTACATGGAAAGAAAAAAGTGTAATTGAGAATAATATAGACAGTGAAGCAACAGTTTGTGTAGTTTATGGTTATCTGAGACACAAGGGCCATTTATTTTTATTAAAAGGTTAATGAAGCCAGAGCCTTTCGAGTGTGTGTGTGTGTGTTGAAAGAGGTGGGAACACCTACTGTGTAATCACCAGGGTGCCTCATTGGTCAGGACAAACACATAACCACTGTTTCCCTATTTTTTTCTGCCAGTGAGAAACAGGCTTCAGGGATAAGAACATTTATTAAAATAACAGGAAAAACAGTAATTACATTTCACCCTGCAATCAGGCAGGGTTGCGAGAGCATGTGTGGTGTGGTGCAATCCAGGAGGGCCTGAGTTCTTACCTGAATCAGCAGTACAGCAGTAACTTATCTCGGGAAAACTGGAATAGTACAGATCCATTGCCTGTAACAGAGTCATGTACAATGTATTAAATATCTCTGTTGAAATCTTTAAAAACGGCATGTCCTGCACCCCCCACACCAATGCTGCTAATTGCAGGCATCGCTCGAATGACACCTTATATCTTTGGGGTGAGAGGTCAGGAAACCCGCTCCTTTGCCCCAGCGAGGTTTCTGGATGCTGACTGGGAGAGGAACACTGCTTTACGACACGTGGTGTCTCCACCCAGTTAAGCCACGTCAGCAGTACTATCAGCCCCTGACCGTGACGCAGGCAGCTGGAATGAACAGAGAAATAAAGAGGGATCCATCTGCCAAGTTTCCATCCCGAGACAGATCAGCCTATCAGGTACCAGCATACAGCTAAGGGACCTGAAGAGAGGGAAGATGTCTGTAAGTGGGTCGCCAGGTTGGTACAGTGAGACAGACGGGAACGTTAGGGTCTGTCCCAGTGGAAAGGCTCCAGATATACAGCGCTTTATGGTTTACGTTATATATTCCTTTCTGGTTATTAGAAAGGAATAAAACAAACAGACACCTAATAAACTTGTGAGCAATATTTACAAGGTTTCATAATAAAAAAGTAAATAAGGAAGGATTTTGCAGCAACAGAAAAAGTTTCTCCCCTCAATAACATACATAAATCCGCACTTAAGCAATATATTACAAAACATTTTAAGTGAAATCAAAAATGAATTATAGTTCGGAATGCACAAATCTATTTTTGTGAAAACATTCCTTTAAATATTAAACTTATTTCTTGAAGGATTGAATTTTCGAATGCCCTCAAATTTCACGGTCTGTTGGATCATTCCATTTGCCGAGTGGAAAAAACATATTTGCTTCATATAGTTTTTGAGAGATGACCTGTTGATAGTAAACGAGCCTTTGGGAAACATCTCTCCATTGCATGGTCAGCCGGCTCTGGCTCACTGGACTAGCCAATTACACGCACCCTATATCATATGGTCCCACCCCAAGTTGGCACACTCTCTTCCGTTTTCCATTACAGCACTGAAATGGATACACAGCACTGAGGCCCATTGTCCTGACTTTGTAGCCATGGCAACAGCAAACTAAGACTTTTAAAATTATTTTAATTATGCAGACCAGCTAGTTGGGATCCTGTTGTGTGCTGAATGATTTAAGAGAGATAAAATGCTGCAGTCTGCCATGGGAACTGCTTTCACTTCAGGCAGAGAAGAAACTGCCCAAAGATCTAAGAACTCTTCCTTCTGGAAAAGCCACTCATTATATAGTAGAACAAAGGTCCAGTTTAATGTTATACTGGTACGGCACAGAAGCCATTCAGAGTAGCACACTGGGGCTTCAGGGAATTTGAGAAAACCACCTTTTGGTGACCTTTGTACTTCTACAAAGAATAAAGGAACAGAGAGATAAACCATATTCAAATCTTTCCCTTATTCAAAGCTAAAATATTGTTTTAATTTTGACCAGATCATTTAAGAAAACAATGTAACTTTGCATCTGAGGGTGACCAATCAGCATTTAATGGCATTCATCTTTCGATAACCCCAAAGCCTAAAGGAAACAAAGCTGGGTGTATTCAAATATACTTTATCCTACCTAATCATTCATAACTTTTTCTGCTGAATCCACCACACTTGGATATTTGTCTATAGTAACTAGCATTTGATTTGAATAACTGAAATCTATGAAGTAATTAATTTTACAATCGTTTGTTTCATAACATCCTGATAGCAGGACGTACTGTGAACTTGTGTGCAGGAAGTGTAGCAATGTCCATCCCTATAGTATTTATCATCAGTTGAATTCTCTACTAACATTTCTGTCTCTGATAAGTACCCTTTTGAATTGTTAGGAACACTTTTCTTCTCTGAACGGGAATATGACTGTGGTTCTTTGCCTTTAGCTCAGTTATCACTGAATGCTGTTATGGTCTTATGTTTGAGTTCTTTGAGATGTAAAAACCATAACATTACAAAGTCACAGTCAGCTTAAGATAATTCTAATGGAAAATGAAGTGCATTGAATTTCACATTAGTAGAACTGGTTGAACTCGGATATCAGTGTGAATCATTCGTCTAGTTTTTTGTGTTTTGTCAAAAATTCCAAATAGCCATTCAAACATTCAAATATGAATGAAATGAAGAATGAAAAATACACAGTGTTGGGCATTTCAGGTTCACAAGCTACAAATCCAGACCAGGATTTTGTTTTTACCAACCAGTTCAGCA
>JABFDZ020000043.1:8914084-8929598 GCA_019775955.2 Pollimyrus isidori
AATCCAGACCAGGATTTTGTTTTTACCAACCAGTTCAGCATAAGGAGTCATGGTCACAGAGTATTCAGCTGCTGGGTCGAAACAAAATCATGGTCTGGATTTGTAGCTTCTGGACCTGAAATGCCCAACACTGAAAATACAGTTACTAACTGATCACATTTAAATGGTTAAAGTCATATTTCCTTTATATGTTTCATAACTATTGAACTATACTTTGTATTTCGGTGATTTTAATGCAAAATACTATATGAATGCCTGAGATTCACTCAGAATGTAAGATGATTATTAATTCTGTACCTAAAACCCTTTATATGTACAGTGTGGTCAATAAAATATGAATGCTCTTCTTAATATTGGCATTTAAATTGAACATCAACTTACCTAAATGTGCATACAAATGTAAATGTTTATGAGACATCACTATGGCTGCCTTCATTGCAGTAATAAAGGGATAGTTGCAGTTGTAGTAGCTAATGGGGATTAATCCCTGGTAGGACCCAGGATTTGTGTCCCACGCCGGCCTGTGCACTAGGGGAGGGCTCACCTGTGTACGTTCACGGGGCTGCCAGTCCTCCTCCATGGTGTAGGCCACAATAGGACCACTGCAGATACAGCATTCCATCATGATGGGCGTGGTCCTCACAGACCAGGGGCAAATAGCATGGTCTTCCACCTCCTGTTCCCGGCAAGCAGCCTTCTGCTTGCCATCTCCATGGTGACGATGCAGCATCCTCCACTTCCTTACCTGGATTCAGGAAAAACCACAAAGTCAGCAGCAGAAAAGCAAGTAAGCCTTCCTTTTAAAGTCAGTGGTGTAGAGCAGTGTTTCCAACCCAGTCCTCAGGGATCCACAGACAGTTCATGTTTTTATTCTTTCCCAGCTCTCGGTGGACCGTCTGGCGGGGAGCTGGGAGGGAACAAAAATGTGGACCATCCATGGACCAGATTGGGAAATATTCATCAAAGGTTATACTTCCCGGGGGGGTTGGCGAAGTCCAATTCAGGTAATGATTAAACCAGGATAAGTGGTTTATGGATGGATGTATTGGTTTTTGATTTTTCTTCTGTGCAATTGCCCAGCTAATATTCATTCAATATAATTATTTAAAATTGATAGTTCATCACTCATTCATAATTGCCCAGTAAAATCTTGCAGATGTTTAGTGTCACATAAATTCTTATTCTCCTTTGCATGAAAATGTAGGTATTATATTACAATGCAGATATAATGTATATTTTTATTCATCAACATCCTTTCTTAAATATAGGTACCGCCTGGCTGGAATTTTAACATAATCTGCTGCAAAACCTGTCTGTACAAACTGTGCTTTAATTTTTTTACTCACTGTAGTCTTCATTTCCTTTATAATTATTCCTAAAATTTGAATTAATAGTTATGATATGAAAAAAGTAAAAAATGCACTTGTTATTTAGTGAAAACACCTTCTTATGCGTTAATGATCACCCACATGCCATGAGCAGAGGCTTTAGGGTCAGAGGCCAAAGCTTCCCACACGGTTCATTCAATCTGCTGCTCCAAGATTATTATTCACAATAGAAGAAATCTATGCTTTGTTAAGAAACAATAGCTACCTAAGCTAACTAATAAAGTTGTCAAAATGTCAGACACCATGCCATGTACTTTTAGAAACAATTTTACGTATTTCCTTAATAACCACATGAATAATGTCAGACTTCAAATCTACGCAATAATCATTAACTCATATAACAGTGTGAGTCTCCACAGACTGTGTGCACACTTCCAGCAAATTCCATCTGGTCAACAGAACTAGAACCAAAATAATTAGAAGGTCAACTGGAATTCCATCCATCCATCCATCCATCCATCCATCCATTTTCTGTAACCACTTATTCTATTCAGGATAGCTGTAGGTCCGAAGTCTATCCCAGAGGCCGCAAGGAACAACAAGTATTAATTCAGAAAACCAAGCCCACTGCACATACACTCCATCCTAACCCCACTAAATTACCCAGGAAGTATTCAAAGGATATATACTTAATTACTACATCTCTAATCCCACGGGAATCACTCCTGGGGTCTTTATTGTTCTTCCTCTTCTACTTGCTGCCTCTCAGAAGGATACTACAAAAGCATAAAATTAACTTTTGTTCATAAGGTGGTGACATACTTCTCAATTGCAGCGGATGACCATACACCCGTAATTGCCCCAGCAAAAAGGCTTTAATGAGGTAAAGCGAGGTAACAAAGATAATTATCTGTCTTTAAACACTGTTGGAACAGACGCCCTATTACTAAGAGGTAATAGCACCACTCATATTGTCTTGTTATCAGCACTTAACTTTAAGAGCTGTTCAGTTTTCCTGAATCAGTAATGTCTCTAAACAATCAAAGAATGTGTACAAATATCATACACTGGACGATTAAATAAGTAACTGGAGTAATTAGAATAAAGTTCTCCAATCTCTAAAAATTGCAAGTGTTCCCACAATTTGGCCACTAGAGTATTTATATGCAGCAGATTAAACTACCATAATGCTCTGCTGTCATAGAGTGGAACTCAACAGCAGATTTAAAATAGCAGCTATAAAGAGTCGATATGACCCCATTACATCTATCCCACTGTCCCTGCACTGGCTTCTGGTTAAGGACAGGATGGAGTTTAACATTCATCTGTATACTTCAAGGCAGGAAAGGAACCAGCCTCTTATTTAGCTGAATGCAGAATAAAGACTGAGACCAGTGAATCCAGGCTTTCTTGCAATTTCGCACGTAAATAAAAAGGCTGTTGGCGCAAGAGTCTTCCGCTTCTTCATTGTCTTGAGGCTTTTATTCAGTATTATACTATTGTTACCCTAAACTGTGGGATATCAGTGAGTGACTGTTATTTCGTTCCATGTCAAGTGTCTTGTGGCAATTGGGAAAGCGGAGAAAATTATTCATCAAATCTATTTCTTTAAACTTCAGTGAGATTTTTAAATCTGAGAAATTTCATTCAAAACAACACTTAATGCAATCTTTTTTTTGCAATCTTGCCTTTTTTGGTGCAGAAACATAAATGCGGAAACAGCTGTCACTTTTTCTTTTATCTGGGTAAGTAAAAAATTCAGTCACTGCGGTTTCCTGCTCTCCACAGTGCCGTATGAAATCCATGCCAATGAGAAAGCTCTTGCACGCTGGAAAACTGGAATAGAACACAGTTCAAGGTCTCTGTAAGTCTGGGTCATATTCATTTCCAAAAAATTACATAACCTGCATCTCTGACACACTTTCTATTAGCTTATCTGAAGTCTAAAATATTTGCTAATGACCTGTTATCTGCCTAAGTATACCTCATATCTGCTAGTTTTTTTGTTGCATCAGCCAAATAAAGGGCCCCTCATTAACAAAAAGAGATCCCCACAGCCTTTTGTCAGCGAGCTCGCAAAAAGGAAGAGCAAGAGCAGGAGTAGAAAATGTGTCCATTAAGAGGCTCCAAGAAGACACTCACAAGGCAGTAGGAGGACCTAGCAGAGAGCATGGGCCAGTAGAAGAGTCTCCATAAAATCCACTAGTGGCCAAAATTGTGGAAACACTTCCAATTTTTAGAGAGATTTTTGCAGAACTGTATTTCAGTTACTCCAGTTACTTATTTAATTGTCCAGTGTATGATATGTGTAACGTTCTTTGATTGTTAATAAACATTACTGCCAATATTCATGTAGTAATTTTTAAAGTGTGATGCCAAAAATCCAAAGTGTTTCCACAGTTTTGGTCACTAGTGTAGCTATAAATGGTGAGAAATTGTAAAAGACTGTGGATCTGACATCAAAGGCACATGTAGTAAGAAAGGGTGTCATATTCTTAGATGTAGACAAACATCCCAGTTTTGTATCACAAAATGTCTAAAACCAACTCAAGACTGATTCTACAAATTCACGTGATTATTAAAACCTAAAGCAGTGTCAGCATATTCCATTCATAATGTGGATCTGTACTGAAAGTCTCCAAAGATTAACTGGGAAATAGTGGCGGAAAATAATATATTAAAAACACAAGACAATGTGCTTGTGTGCACCTGAGCCAGCTGGTGAGATGAGCCTCTGTCCAAATGATGAGTAAGTGGAATCTGTCACAGGAGACTGACCTGCAGGCCATTCTTAGCTGGACCATTTTCCCAGCTGAAGGTAGCAGCATTTCAATGAACCAACAGATTCCAAGTTGCATAATATAAAAATATACTATGTGATATAGAGTTACTGTATATTTGGCCTGTAGCTGAGTTTAATACCATAGTATTTACCATAGCAACAGCCTGATTTTACTGACATGCTTCTCACTTCAATTTTGTTCCTGTACAATTTATTTGATTGTAATCCATAAATCAAATGACACAGTTTTTTTCCTGTTGCCCTACATTCATAATAAATCCATTTAATGCAGATGAGCATGGTCCATTCAGAATTATACCTCCACACTTCCACATAAATTAAAACCGCCATTAAGCATGTTAAAGCTAAGCTCACTTCTGTACAGACAAGGACTCTGCTCTGTAACTAAGTTCTAAAATCTTCCACAACCATGTCAGACACAGGCTCATTTTCAATGGGTTGCAACTCTCCACAGAACTTTGAGATCAGACAGACAGTATAGGTCATTTTTTGATATTCTATGACAAGATTAAAAATGCAGGCCTGGGATACACCAAAGGGCTTCCAGGAAAACACACAGAGAAGTAGCATCTGCTCAGTATTTGACAGATAATACTTTAGAGGCTTTCAGATGACTAAGTAAACCCCAGAATAGACATCTAAAGTGCTGAAAGCTACGACCAGTATCAGGGTTAGTCTCCCCATGGAACCACTATCTGATCACCAGCAAGCAAAGATACCAAACAAATCATTCATGCAGCACTTCAAAATGTATCTGGAGAAAGTCATTTGTACCATAGAAATATGGAATTAAACAGCATGTTGCAGGAAGAATACTGGAATGTATGGGAATATGTACTTTAAATGATTTGTTTTCTTATCAAATGGTGGCTGAATCCCTATGTAATATGAGTCTTGGCCTTATATAAGAACTCCTACTTAAAAACGTTGCACAGCAAACAAGAGAACAAGGAGTATGTATAACGCATAAAAATCAACAAGTCATTGTCTATCCTCCCTGTGTGGAATTTGGGTCTGTGGGTCTACCGGTTCTTTCAAGAAGACAGTGCATGCCCCAGAAAAAGGTGTTTACAGGATCAGTCAGGATGTGAAGAGGCTTTAACCATTACCTACATTAACTGAGGAATTTGGCACCAGCCACTTCACTGGAAACCTATAGATAAGAAAATCCAGCAGCTCTAGAGCTATAAAGAATAGGCAGAAACTCGCACAAGCAGAGTAGAGAGCTAACTTTCCACAATTTGCACATATGGTGAATATAAGGAAAGAAGACCTCTGTTACATAACTAATCCTCCTATGTTGAAATTTCTTTCTCACCCAGGAAGCCCTGCAGTAAACATTGACCTGCAAATGTATTCTGAATGCAAAAGCAGCCTGGGTTCTCAGAAAGGGAACAACTTTCTGGGGAAAGCCGTCTGCTTCCCCGAACGTGAAGTGGCTCTGAGGCATGTGCTCGTACAAAATGAACACGCTAATTGCTCTTTCCAAATAAAAGGTAATGCCCATTGCTGTGTTGCTGTGTGCACCTTCACCCATAGACCATGCATGAGACTTTAGACTGGCTGTGAAGGTTGTCTCAGGTCAGCGAGTGATTCCAGCTCAGTCTGAGCTCCCTATAGACTGGAGAATGGAAAAGTGTCTCTGACAGCAGAGTTATGTAACCTCTATCCTGGGGACATTTTACAAGTGCAAGTGTGGAATAATTTCTAATAACCAGTTATCTGCATAATGTGCCTGTAGCTGCAATAGGCCTTGGTGTTGTGAAAACTAGCAGAAAACAGATATGGTGGCAAGGTTGCACAAGCATTTGATAAAAAAGACACATGACCAAAGATTGCAGGGTTATAGTCTAGGAAGAGCTTTACTGTGGACCCCTAAACACATAATCAATGCATTCAGAGTTTGCATAGTTGCATAAAGAATGACCATGTTCCATAATTTGCTTCAAAAATTCCATCTACAACTTAACATCACCATGACAGCTTTGGTGTATAGAAGGAAGTCAATGTAACAGCAAGTGTTTTACCACTGAACCCCTGAACACCTTCAGAATTTCCTCAGAACGGAGAAACTGATCAGCGTTTAGGTCACTGTGGATAAAAGCAACTGCCTGGTAGGTACATAAGAGGATTTTAGGAGAGTTATATTGCATATAAAATTAGGTACAGAATTTCTGGTGGCGTACGCCAAGACAGGGCCAGCAAGCGACACGCTGAGAATGACCCCAAACTCAGCCCTACAACCATGACCGTGGCCATGACCATGACAGGTTACATCCAGAAGCACAGCGCAGAAGGTGGGACGTTGTGACCGGTCATATCAATAACCACAGAGCAGCAGATGGCACATATGATAGACCATTCTCAGTAGAAGAGAACATAAGGCAGCACACTGAACAGGCCATATCAATGAGCACAGAGCAGCGGTGGGATGTCATGATAGGCCATAAAGAAAAGCACAGAGCAGAAGGTCACATTGGTAGGCAAGGAGCAGGAGGCGGGGCATCGCATTGGGCTGAACCAATGGACACATAGCAAGGGGTAACACAGCAGGCCACAACTGATAATACAGCAGGCACCAGTGTTGGTGTTAAACTTCGGCCTCATCAGACTGACATCAGCAACATCATTGCTTTTAAGTCAAATAATTTACAGCTCCTCCAGCCAATTAAACATTAAAGTGCCTTTACCAAGGAATTTGGCTGCGTACACATCAGCAGTTTGATGTTTGAACCCATCGGAGCGCAAACATTTACAGTCTGTTAATGAATTGGCATTTTGACTGCTGTTCAGGCCAGACAGCGGCAACAGACGGCATGGCACTTATGGCTTGATAGGTATCTATGTCATCGCAAAATGAGACTCCCGGTGCGTTTCTTGGAAGAGATGTTTATCAGTGCGTGAAAAAGGTAGAATGTTTAAACCATTGAATCAGGACCAGCCCCCAACAAAATGAGATTTCCCCCTCAGACACTGCATCAAAGGGTAAATGGGAGAATAATGTAGGCAACCATCAACCTGCATTCATCATCAGAATTTGAACCTGATGGTGTTGCTTTGCTATGTTTGTGTAAAGATCACAAAACTGAGCAGAGCCCAGGGCAGCCTGGCTCTTTCCATTGATAATTTAGTTCTTTGATTTACAGAAAAGATCCAGGCATTCTCTCAGCAGTTAGAAAGGTAAGGAAAATGCTTGGATACTTGAAGTCATGCTGAGGACATACAATACAATAGTAAGGCTTGCCTGAATCACTGAACTTTGAAAAGGAACGTTGCTGCCTTTAAGCAAGCGTAGCAAAGACTCAGATATACGATTCCTGGTCTTAAAGGTTTTGCACACAAGGACAAAATCACTGAATCTATTTAGCCTGAAGAAAAACATGATCCCATTGTGCTGTGAGGAGGACAAAAGTAACATCACCCCTGTGGATTATAACAGAGTGTTGACGGCAGAATATGAGACCACAAATGGAGACTAGCTGAAGACCAGTTCAGCCCAGTGGAAAAGTAAAATGGGCTTAACAGTTTTGTGTCATTTGTAATACTTCAACATGTATTTGATTGCAGGTTTCACCCAGCTGGGTCATGCTGGTGCTTAAACCCCGTCATGTCACTCTGCATCAGAAAAGTCACATGGTGAGGTCATGTGATGACTGCACCGTAACCCAGTGTAAGGGGTTTAGCTGAATTTTAAGCTGCTTCCCTGAACTCTCCTATAATCAGTTATCACCACAAGGGTCCTCCAGCCTGTAGCCATGGATTAAAGTATAAAGAATGATCCCATTCCGTAATTTGCAGTAAGAATTCCATCTACATCCTGACATCACCATGGGAACCATGACGTATTCTTATATAGGAGGATTTCATAAGGAAAAATAAATCTGCAGATTGCTTTTTAAAATTTACCACCTCTAAGACATCAAGTTGACCCGGTTTAACCTTCAAAACAATACGCTCCATCATTTCTGCCCAGATTTAAGCTCTGAGAAAAGATCCAATTCCTGTTACATAACAAACAAGAAAAGAACAATCCAAGTCAGTGGAACTAAATCCTAAGAAGTTATATTTGATCCAAGCAAGTCTTTTGAAAAGAATAAAAATTAGAAATTAAGAATCATTTGGGGATTGTAGTCTGTCCCTGGAGGTCCAGCCACTGCCTCTGAAGCCTGAATCGGGATCTTATAGGCTTCCCTCGGCTGACCGGGCCCAGCAGTCACTTAGTGGAGTGGAGGGCACCGAGAGAGGGCACCGAGAGAGGGCACCGAGAGAGGGCACGGCCGCTGCCTCCCCAAGCCCCGGTCTCTTTCCGAGCGACGCACACGAGGCTGAGCAAGCTGCCTGACTCACTTTGCGGCTTTTGGCTGCCTCTGCAGTGCAGGGGGGCTCCCGCTGGCCGAGCTGGCAGCAGCCATATGGGGAATGCAGGCGACACCAGAGCCGCTGCTCCAGCGGACACACAGGCTCTGGGTACAGGAGGCCCGGCCTCTGGCCGTTCTCCATGGTCACCTTGGAGCTGCGAATCCAGCACCGCACCTGGGAGGTAAGGGGCAGAGTGTCGTGTGTGAATGGCAGCCTGGCTGGTCACACTGTGCCCAAACCCCCAATGGAAATCACCCTTAACCTCTCCTCTGTGGTGTTCTCAGAATGGACCACACTCCCGCACTGTATTCTGTGAGCTATTTAAAGGGGCCACGCACACTCGCAAAGTTCCGCCTGTGACGTAACGTGCAATTCATAGATGCACGCAGCCACGTGATGGCCTGACATGCAGAAATCCCCCTTTCGACTTTCACACGAGTGAACTTCAGACTCTTTTACAAGGCTATACGTGGTATCAGCTGTACCAGCTGCCAGGGGAAGATTCAGTGTCACTTCAATTCAGATTGATCAGTCAGCCTGCCAGCGTGCGGTCTGCTTCCGCGGACAGGAAGAGGTCCAGCATTCAGCATCGATGGCATCATCACTCTGCCGCCACTCAGCTAAAACTGTGGCTAAATCTCCTACATCGATTAACCCCCTGTTATGAGCTGCATTACTGTTGATGGTTTCTCAAAAAAAGCTCTCATCGTGTCTTACACTGAACAACATGTGTCGCTTTATGTGTAAAAATGAGTATTTGTATATCAAGTAATAGGTGTGGACTGATGTTAGAGAGACAATTTGAGACTGAGGACTGGAGCAAAGCCTGGATCCACTTGGGCTGCTTAGATTTCTTTGGCTGCTACTACATCTCCAGCTGTTACCCTTCGATTGCTAGTGAGCAGCCAGAAGTAAGGTGACGACTCGCTAATTACGTTCAAATTCCTAATGTTTATGGTTGAGAGAATCGCCTGCTTGGGGCCAGGGCCCCTGTGACTGCACCTCGCCTGGGAAGAAGTTTTTGCCTCAGTCGCTCATACGATATGAGATACAAACAATGCGAAACATTTAAAAGGAGCATCATGCCAAAACTGAACTGTCACCCCTTATTAATTCTACATAACGCGCTTCTCTCCATAAAGCTGCTTGTTAGATGCCTGGAACCATATAGAAGCATAATACATGTGTAAAAATAAGGGCAGGTTTATGGTCTCTATCCTTACTACAGTAGATAGGAAATTTACCTAACAGGCTGCCGGCCTCGCCCTCCAGGACACCACCCAGGGCCCCCGTATCTTATACCGAATCCTTTCCTCCATGCACCCAGCGGGGGCTCTCTGATCCCATGTAAAGCTATAATTAGTCCTCAATTCAAATAGCTTCTGTCAATGATTTGATTTCTTCTGCACTAAATGAAAGTCAAACCCTGCTAATCAGTTTGTGGCTGTACAGCCATTATAATATAATATAAGAAAGCCATTAGCTCAGGATATGGAGGGGCAGACTGCTACAATTAGTATGATTTACTGATAGTTTCAGAAACCCTACTTCAGTTCCATTCCTTTGAGTCATATATTAGGCATATGACCCCCGACACATCCATACTACCCTACGAATCCTCAGGTCCATACTCATCATTCTTACTGTTATTTGGTGATTTTTATTTATTTTTTATTTCTGGTAATTTAATAATCGTCATTCTGATGTTAATGCAGTGATTCCAGGATTATTTGAAGGTGCGAGGCATAAGAAGGGCCATAATTCATACCGAGGGGGCCGACCTCATCATTAGCCAATGGCATTTTTTGAAAAGGTGAGTGACAATGCCCCTGTAGCCCCGCCCCAATATGCGCCACTGTGTCAATGTATACCTAAATGCTGAAAGTGCTACTCGATCTTAACATATTCTTCCCCTCTTTGATTCTATAGCATCTTACTAATGTGGATTTTCCTGACCCACTTTCATAAACTAAAATTCAGTCATTAAAAAAGTCTTAATTAGGGCTGAGGGAGACTCACTATGGTTTAATGTTGCACAGTGCTTTGAACTTGAAAACCAGAAACTTGCACTTTAATGAAAATGTGCTGCACTGCAGGACTTCCAGACAGCCCAGTATGGCATTATCCCATCTAACAAAAGAGATCTCTATACCGCCAGCTCTGCCTGCTACCTACAGACATGTTTAAAAGCAATCATCGTGTTCTGTCTTAGGAAGATAGCTGACTTTACCAATAAGGGGTTTGAATCATCAGCTGCAATCATATTTGCTGGAACGACTTTCTGGATTCATTTCATTTAGAACATGGATCATATCAGACAACACCTGTAAAACTTGGAAGGAGTTTGCTGCAGGCCTACCCAAGCCTGCATGCAGGGTGGTAATGTTGTGACATTTATGTGGTTAAGGAACATTAATGGGAAATTATCTTTAAAAAGAAATTCTGAACATTAGTTTTGGAAATCATGCAACATGCATACGGTATACAAAATCAACTTATTAAACATGGATTCCACTGCAGTAAGCAAGGTTAATTAAATTAAAGTTATATCTTCATCACCAACATGTTCATGACCTTTCAAAGTAGTCGTGGTCAGATTTTTTGGTAACAATTTATTTAAACCAGTCATTACAATGCATTATAGATACATTCCTAATGCATTAAAATGCATTCATAAAGTACTATAAACATGGCTATAACTATTTATAAAAAGGCATAATGCATTATGGCCATGTTTATTATGCATTATGAATGCTCTATGATGTTCTCGTCTACAATGCACTATAAATACCTTCATGATGTTTTATAATCCTGCATTAAAACTGGGGTTCTATAACAACTTTGATTAGTATTATGCACTCTTGTACTGTTTTGGAAGATCATAAGCATAACAAACTTTAATTTCAATGGCAATGATACAAAATGTACCTACTGTATCAGGCTGAATTAAAATTAATTAATTAAAAACCGCTTTAATATAACTAAATAACAACAGAGTGGTGATCATGCTTTCTTGAAAGAAAAAAAATATAATCTTGTCAAATTATAAGCATAGCAATACAGTCACCCCTTCACAATCGGTTAGGGGTAGAAGATCACAGTGAATGTAAATAATCACAAATAATACTTAGGTTAATTATTTTCAGAAATGCTAAATTAACAATAGTATGAAGTTTAAAAGTCACTGGGAGATTATGGGGTCACGGAGACTGGTAACACGTGAGTGATGCTGACTACCGAAACAAAGATTGGCAGCGTCCCAAGCCAAGATACGTAGATTCCACAGTTCATTTCTCTACCTAAAATTACTTTTAATATTAAAGTTATAGTATGCACATATACTAACAATGTTTAAATATTATATGATTTTATGTGATCCAAATAAATTCCAGTATTGTTTGTATATTTTCCTACTTACATGTCACCCAGTAATATTTCCATTTAATTGTTCAAAGGTAACTGACCTAACACTGTGAAAATCAAATTTGCCAATCTGGTGGGGGGGGTGATTGTATATTGTTATCAGTGTACTCAGCCTGTAGCACTAATGCTGAACACAGTCTCCTGATGGGGGTTTTCCCAGGATTTCCCTCAAAATTGAAATGTAGACTGAATACTCACTCCTTCAATTTAATTGGCTGGGGACTCCACTTTATGGATGTCTGTGCTATTTCCATATCTATTCCAAGTATTTCATCCTTTTCACTTTCTGCTCCCAAACATTCTGTATGTCACCAGAAACCTTGAAGATCCAACCAAAAGCCTGCACCTGGTTTTCTGCACACACATTCGTATGTGTTTATAAGGTCAAGTAATATTCATATCATCTTCTATTTATTTATTTTTTTGGTTCTGTGTCAGTTCATTTCTGCTATGGCTGTCTGGGGCATCCAGTTTACCTTAAATGCTATTCCTAGATTCTTTGTTAGCCAACTACACAAGAAAAGGCACTTTATTAATGTTTATTCTACTGCCAGCAATGTTCTTTATTGCATTATTGTTAACATGTTGTGTCAAATTATGTTCAATGTTATGTGACATTTGATAACATTAGTAACTTTCCTGCTTCTCTTTCCATTCCTGTGTCCCTTTTTTTTGAAGAACAATATAAGTTCAGCTTGCCATGTTAGTCAGTTATTGGTGCACTGTGTCCTATTTCTCATTGGTTACTGGTGAATTAGAGATCTCCAGTTGGGGATCAAAGGCTTCCCTTTCTGTCATACCAGTGTTGCATTAGTATGTGAATGAAACCAGCATGGGCCACTTGCCTCACAGATATTGTTAACATGATTCTGAATAAACGCAGAAGGACACGCTGCACATAGGTTTACTGGGAGGGAAAGATGAGCAGCTGATGAATCATAGGGCGCTAATGGTGAGCTACAGCCCATTCATAAGCTAGCATTCCCTATAATAAACCTCAGATACCACTGATCGCCATTAATGGGCTAGCACCCCTAAATAATCTACAAACCTCACTAGAGCTAGTGGCCTTTGGTAAGCTGTAGCCTATTTAATGATTTTTTTTCAAACAAATACACATATTTCTTATTTTGATTCCACCAGGCTTGGGCGGCTGACTTTGACAAGGCCACACTAATTCACAAGGTGGGAGAAGGCCTGCCCTCCTACTGATGAGGTCCCATCGTCTGGGCCTGACCTCACCTATCTCCTCACCAGGGCCTGAATGCACGATTGAGGCTGTCAAGATTAATTCACCAGCCTGAGACAAAGATCTACACATATGGGATTGTGAAGCCTCAAACGGGCCTCTAAGAGAAAATAAAAGCAGAGAGCTGTGTGCTGATAACGGGATAGCAAGAGATGCCCAGAACCAGAGAGAAACCAGAAAGGATGGGCTGTACATCTTTAGCAGGAAATGCTCTGGAGGCCACAGGATTTCTTTTGAAAATAGCTGACTTGTGGACTGCGCTTCTTGTGACCCATGACTGCCGTGCCAACCAATGAGTGGCAAACAGCAGGGAGCGCTGGATCTTACAGCATGTGGCTGTATAAGCGATCCTGGACTGGTATGGGTATGGAGCTTAGCTTCTCTTATGCACCTACGCTCAGGGTGAGAGACAAAGACAGAGCGCAGAGAGAGAGGAACACAGAGAAAGGTAGGGGAGCTGGCACATTCAGAATTTCCCAAAAACGAGTCTCCTCATAGGGTAACTTACCATAGAAACTCACAGTTACCTCTGCTTGTACAGCCTGTACCTACATTTTGATTCCGCCATTTATCACTGTACTGCCAAAAGGCAGAAATCAGGAGGTAGTCATGTTGTGATTTTGGTTTGTTTTTGGCATACAATGAGGCAGTGAGGGCCGTTCTCAGAGTGGGACATCAAAACCACAGGGAGCTGAGATGAGAACTCTGCTCTTCCATGTTGAGCAGATCCTTTAATTGGCATCTAGAGGTACAGGTCCTACAGGTCCTGCAAGAATTGGCTATATACATGAGAATATAGGTTCTGCTTCAGTCTTGTTGCAGGTAGATGCATATGGGACATACTACAGGTACATGAACACAATCCTCATCCTCTGACAGCTACCCTGAAAAATTCTCTCATCTATCCAGACAATCTTCAAACTTTCACGACAAAATGGGATCACCCAACAATACATAGCCAGACCAAAACGTGGCTTCCAACTATTTCAATTTCTAGAAGATCTCAAATCAATTAAAGGTTTTCATATTGCAGTCTCACCGATTCACATGAATTTCATCCACATGAATTTCATTATAACAACAAATTACTGTCATTATTACAGAATTGATCTGTAATGCTTTACCATTTGACTAATTTACTGTGTTGCTTTATTGGCTAAATCATATGGCAGCCTACAGACGAGAAGCTGCACAGGTTAGGGGGTATGACTCATTCGTAATCGGCTGTGCAGCCAGCTTCTGGGGCTCAGCAATTCCTTCAAAAGTTGGAGCTCATGTGAACAGCAGGTCCTGGATGCTGTCGAGAGCTGCGCAGCACACAAATCTGCAGTACGGGGGTGCAGATTCGCTGCGTTCACAATTAGTGTGAAAAGCTGGCATGCTAATACGTGTTTATAAACAAAGCCCAGTGGAGGAATCTGCATGCTCACTAGTGGAGTGCAGAAATGATGTCATTGTACCCTGCAAAGACCTGGTAATCTCCTGGACAGGCTGAGCCAGGGTAACTTACAGTCCTCAGGGTGACAGCAAGCAAGAGCATGATGCCAGGCATCGAGCCATAGTATTTCAGGGGCATTGACCGTGAGCCCGATAGTGAGTTTGATAGTTAGCCCAATAGTGAGTTTGATAGTGAGCCCGATAGTGAGTTTGATAGTGAGCCCGATAGCGAGTTTGATAGTGAGCCCGATAGTGAGTTCCTCTTACCTTCCTCTTGACGAACTGGAACGCCGCACACCTCTTGAAGGAGAAGCCGCTCTTATCGCCGTTGACCATCTTCATCGCTGCGTCACTGGAGCTGGAACGCTCTGTGGATCCCAGCGTTGCAGCCACCGCTGCCAGTTGGAAGTGGGGGCTGCTCACGGTGTCTGGGGGGGGGCTTCCGCGGTATCGCTTCACGGACTGTCCCTGGGGAGGTCGCTCCTCTCTGACACGCCACGGCAGGAATCGCGGGGAGCTTCACAGCATCCTTTGCCAGAGCCAGAATCGGAAGCCCAGTGAAGGTGACGGCTGTTATCTGCAGAGCCACTCAGAGCTGCTGTTAGAGTCCCAGAAGTTAGCATTAGATGCTAAGCTGAGGTGCTTGCCTGTTCTGCAGACATACAGGACTAGCGTTAGCACAGCACTAAATGGCTACCGCTAGCTAAGGAGTAAAGATGCTGTTACTTTATCAATGAAGCTCTGCAGAGAATTATATGTGCTTGTCACACTCCTCCCTGCTCTCTCTCTCTCGCTTTTTCTCCACTATCTCTCTCACTCTCCTTCCGCCCTCTCTCTCGCTCCCTGTACCGGGGGGGGGGGGGGGGGGGGGGGGGGGGGGGGGGGGGGGGGGGGGGGGGGGGGGGGGGGGGGGGG
>JABFDZ020000043.1:8957103-8971646 GCA_019775955.2 Pollimyrus isidori
CGCTGCCTTTCACCACACGCCAGGCTTTAAATAGGATGAAGGAAGCGGGGTGATGACCTGCTCGTCCCTCTGCCTCCACAGAGGTCTCCTCTACCGTCACGATGCTCTCCCGAGCAGCGCCGGCCAGGCGGGCATGTGAGCGAGACAAGGGGCCCCATGGGCAGGGGGCCCCAGCATCTTCATGTCAGAGACACAGTGGCCTAATCATCACTGCTGCTCTGCATGTGTTGGGTCATAACATGAGGGAAGGTATCGCTGGTCACAGGGCAAGAAGTAATAATCAATATGAAGATGTAATAATAACATATAAACATAAGACAGACAGTATAGTCTAGACAAGGAAATAATGATAAAAACAAAGAATAGTTACACTGCGACGCTGTGGAATTCTGGGATCTGATGGGTCGGATTAATTTCCTGTAGCAGCAGGCATAGTGCCAACCCGGTAACTGAAAGTAGTATATCAAAGCATAATTATAATCTTTAAATCTAATTTAAAAGCTGTGCATTAAATGTTTTAAAACCATCAGGTGCTTATACTACAGTTACTACACGCTTGGCTGGCACCTTTACATATAAAGGTTTTCACAGTTATGAGCCGGAAAGGTGATACCATCCACAAAAATTTCAGAATCTTCCAACCTTTTATTTATTGTCATAAGTTTTGGAATTCAAAAATCCTGAACGAACGATGAGCCTTTGAGATTAGTAACTGATAATGGTGGTTTGGGTCGTATCTGGGCAAAATGTTTGATTATCAGAAGGAATTACGTATACCTAATGTTTTGGGAGAGGGTAGTTACTCGCAGCCTTTACTTAAACACCCAATTTGTCCATGAAGATCTACAGGCCATTGAGTTCGGGAAATAACATTGTCTCTGTTAAATTAACACCAGTCATTTTCAGACACCTTGCTGGAATGCTACATTTATACTTTACGGCCTTTATGGCCTCTTTGGTTCTTCTGCTACGTGACTGGATCGGTCAGACCTGTTTCATTTGGCCACTCACTACAGCACCCAAGCCTCCTCGGGGGGGTTAGTGACAGGCTGGCTGTTTGAAGCTCTGTCCTCGAGACTGACTGGAGTCAGGGCGGCCAGTGTATTGTTTGCACAGAAGCGCCAATGCAGGAACTTGGTCGGGGGGGGTTTCCTGCTCATGGCAGAAGGGGCCTCATCTCCACTCTCTGTTTGTCTTTAGTGGAGTCAGTGTGGGGGTGTCTCTGGCAGTCTGTTCCTGTCCTCTGAGCGGCTCCCTGCTGCGGGGTGACTTGGGGCCCACCCCCTTCCAGCTGCGGCAGACACCACTGAGCCCCCGTAGCACAGTGGCCAGCTACAGCCACGCTGGTTTTCCTCATTCTGTTTCTCTGCATGGCGCGGGGACACCCCCTTCAACCTGTTTACGGTCTTCAGGCAGGAGATATCTGAAAATATTTACCTGGACCCGGGTGAATCGTGTGTCACACCCAGCACCCATGCGGGGGTGGAGCCAGTGGGGTGGGCAGACTAGACAAAATGATTTTATCAGGGTGGCAGTGGGGTCATATTTTGACAACCGAGGGCGGAGGGGAGGATCATTGCGAGCTTTATCCATTAATCATTTCATGATAGTGTTGGAAATACATCAAAATTGACTGATCGACCAACCAGGCAGCTCTGGCTTGCATAATTAAATGCTCAATATTCCATTTTTATTTTTTGGTAAGGGGTCGCAAGTGGGGTGGCCACCACTGGCTGCCTCTTAGATCCGTCCCTGCACCCGTGACGTCCCACCTGCGCCACACAGGCAAGCCTCTGGAACTTAATCATTGGCAGAAGTCAATAGGCGGGAGTAGGACACAAAGACACGCGCATGGGGGCCGTTCGCGGAACACCGGACAGACTACGTCACAGCCCTGAACTTTACAGGCAGCCCCACCTCCCAAAAGAAAAACAAGTGAAAAACGTGATTTTCCTCTCGACTCTGAGCAAACTGTCACATGGCTGCCACATTCCTCAGAGGGCCCGGCCGAGGCGCCCCACGGAGGCAGTCACGTCAGGGGCTTGGGCTAGAGATACAAACTCCACATGCCAAGAGGGACTTTAACACAGAGCCTAGAAATGCATGCAATTCAACATTCACATTCCCTCCAGAATTATCAGCATTTAGTACTTCATGTGAATTCTCTTTGCCAAAATAACCACACTGGGTCTGCTCATGTAATGCGTGATGATTAATGCTTGAGAATGCAGAGCAGAAGACTGAGACATTTCCTCAATAGAGAATCACTCCAGATGCCAGGGTGTTATAGGTCATCTCTCCTCTTCAGCTCAACCCAGAGGGGTTTGGGTCAGGGGACTCCGTGGTCGCTGGGACATTTTGTGTGAATTTGGAGGTTTGTTTAGGATCAATGTCCAACCTGGAAGAACCCGCCATGACTTAGTTTTAGCTTCATGACAGAAGCAGCCAGATTATGATTATAATCTCCTGGTACTTCATGAAGTTCAAGGTACCGAAGGCCTTTGGAGGAAAACAGCCCCACAAGATCACAGATCCCCCTCCATACTTGACAGTGCAGATCAGGCTTTTTTTCTACAGTACAAAGAGAGCCATCGTTCTTTTACACCAAACTTCACCACATAACCATGGAACCCAGTTCCAGCAACATATAGTGAACTGCAAGAGCTGATATTTGTGATGTGGTGAAAGCAAACGCTTTCTTCTGTCATGTCATACAGATAGGGTGCCAGCATGGAGGCAGTGCTTGGAGGTTTTGTAAACCTAGTGAACCCAAGATGCTGCCCTCTTCCGCAAGTCTCCTGGTGAATTGTTGGGCCCTCTAACCATTCTCTTCGCTGCATATGGGCAAAACACATTTGTGTCCCTCCTTCGGGGTCATGCTGGTCCATCAGAGCTCCTGCTGTTTTTAACCTCTTAATTATTACCCTAATAGTGGAATTGGGAATCGTTAGGCATGTAGCTATTTTAATAGCCATTGCCTGATTTATGAAGGTTCACACTTAATTGTCTTGCTTCTCTATTCTTATGTTCATGAATGACTAAGGGAATTTGGCCTCATATTTATACCCAAGTAAAGCAGAGCTCTCAGGTGAACTTAATAAAGTGAAATAGAACGAGCTCATTGACCAAAAATACATTTTCTCAAGACTTTTTTGTAGTCATCTTTACCAAACATTCTGACGGGCACTGCAAATCACCCTTCAATTAAAGTCTAAAAGGGAGACCCGGGTACCATCTCAGGTAACTGCAGCCTTCAGCCCAGGCCCCTGTGCTGGTGGACGACGTGCCTGCAGAAAGCCCTGCCCGCCTCTGCCACGCGGGTGTGCCATGCCTACGTGCCTGTACCACCAATGCCACTTTAGTCTGTCAGCATCAATTCAAAGTGGGTTTCCTGCCAGTGCTCTGCCGACGTGAGCACATTAAGATGTGGCTCTGAAAACCCCGGAAAGTTTTCTATTTTATTTAATAAACTCTCTGCGCCTGATTGGTTGTCGTGCCCGTGACAGGAACCTCCACCCATTTGATTGTTTTCCTTGTTCTGGGCTTTCAGTACGGAGTATTAACATGAAGCAGGCTACTGCCTCACCCAGGAAGGGCTCTGAGGAGGAATCACTTCATAAAGAGCCAGATTGTGCTGAAACAATGCTAAACAAATATACAACCAGCAGGCACTTTGTTGGGCTCCCCTATGTAGTAACAGGTAGGACCCCCTATCATCTCTCACACCACTTCAAGGGTTGACAAGCTTGCGTTGAAATAAGCCTTTGTGAACACCACCGAGCAGTCATTTTTGCACTTGTGGCCTTCCTGTTAGCTTTAACGAGTCTGGCCGTTCTCCTCTGACCTCTCTCATTAGCACGGTGTGTTCAGCCATAGAAATGCCCCTGACGGGATCTTTTTTTTTTTGTTCTCACACCATTCCACATGTGAAAGTCTCAGGAGGGCGGCTGCTTCTGAGGTGCTGGAACCATCAGCTGCAAAATCACTACAATGGTGTCTTAGCCATTCTGCTGCTCAGCTGCAGAAACTCTGGCTGTTTTCGTCCTGTTTGCAGACGGTATATACTCAGTTAAAGCCACATACTTTGCTGTTTATAAGATCATGCTTCTTGCATTAACCGAATTAACTGGACAGTGAGTGTATGAAGTCAGAGTGATTACCAGTCAGGAAACAAAGCAAACATATCAGCACATAAGACGCAGTACAAATGTTCTTCGCAGCCACGCTGCGCATGGAGATGTGGTGACTCAGTGTGTAGTATTGCTGGGAGATTGTGTATGTGTTCGTGTGTGTTCTTCCCATGAAGCCAGGCATTATGTGTTTCTCCCACTGTTGTCTGAATTTCTGTCTCTGAATCGCCCATCCTGAGCTGGGCGCCCCCCCTTGCCCTTGGGATGAGCTCCCAGTTCCCTGTGACCCACTACCCCTGATAAGAGGTTAGCAGATGGATGGACTATCGCTACAATACGAAACTCATCCAGCAAGTCAACTGTCAGCCAATCGCCTTTGAGTAACACCACTGAGGATGACTGATTAAAGGCCGCTCATCTGAACAGGGTAGATTATAAACAATGCAGCCTTGTAGCTAGAGGTTAAACTTGAGGCATCCTCTGAATGGAATGAATTTCAGATTCTCTAAGGCAGGGGTGTCAAGCTCCAGTCCTGGAGGGCCGGAGTCCTGCACAGTTTTTGGTTTACCTTCATTTAACACACCTGATTCAGGTCATTAGTGCTAATTACCACACAGCTCATAAGCTAAGTCATTTGTGATGGAACACGGAAAGAACTAAGTTACACAGGGCTCTGGCCCCCCAGGACTGGAGTTTGACATCCCTGCTCTAAGGGAAACATTTTAACAACAATATACTTTTAATTGCAATATACTTGTCAACAAGCATTATTAATCCTATCAGGCGATTATAAATTAGTTCGGTAGCTATTACTATGTGCTTTGTAGCTTGATCATTAAATTAGCATAATCGACTTTACCAAAAATTCATGAAAAAAATAAAAAATTTTAACTGTGTGGCATTCTGGTTAGGTAATCTTTGGTAGTGTGTTCCTGCTTTCCCAAAAAAGGCTCTGAGACGTCTATAAATCCAGGTGGACCGAAAAATTACAAATCAAGCCCCTGGTAATTTTCACACCAGTGAAGCTTGGCGCTGCCATGTCCTGTGGGGAATGTGGGTGCGATCGGAGCTCAGGTGTGATATGAGGCACCCGGCGGTGTTCAGAGAGACAGTAGCGAGAAGAGGCAAAGGCGGGCAGCCGCGGACATCGGCATCCACCGGCGTGAGAGCAAAGCTCACCACTCTCCACTCGGTGACGGCGGACAGTGACCTGGGGATTTTTTTGACATGGCGTCAGGGGGGCGTTTTTGGTGGTGTGTCGCTTCCCATCCAATAACTCAGAATAAACACAGCCGACGCTTCACGCAAATACACACAACTCAGACAAGGCCACATGTGCAGACTGAACACAATGCAAACAGCTATGTATACAGGGAAAGAAGGGCAGGTGCAGCTCAGATTAATGACTAATGTCAACCATTTTGCAATCACTAAAAACCATTTATTAAGAAACTATTTCATGTTAAAAGAATTAAAAGCTTTAAAATCTTAGACCATGGAAATATTACATATGCAGTTTTGTTTGTTTGCAATATGTAGATGCAAAGTAGTGACATGAATAAATTACTAATCTTCTTAATGTCATTTAAACAACATCATTTAAATTTGTCCTTCGCTACCATTAACTTGGATATCGCTGTGTACTATATTTAGAGGGAAACACCCAATTATATTTTACTTTTTCATCATAGCATGGGAATCAGGATCTCTCAATTGATAAAGCATCAGACTTTTAATCTCAAGTTCTAGGGTTCAAGTGTTTGTCTGGGCATGGTCCCTTGAGCGCATGAAGATCAGGCGTTTGGAAGCTGTGTTGGATGGTCGCCGGCTTGAATCCTGTGGCCAGTAGACTGATGCCACTCTTAGGCCTTTGGGCACAATCCCTAACTCCCGCTGGATGCTGGCCGACCCCAAAACTTGCTTTCACCTGTACAGTATGTGTCTGTGTGTCTCATGGAGAGGAAGATGGGACAGGCAAAAACACTATTTCCCCAGGGGGATGAATAAAGTACCACTATTCTATCATTATTATAATTTGACTATTGTGTTAGGACACCTGGAAATAAACAAATTACATTCACATTCAGAGAATGACAAACAATCATTTTTTAATTGTTCTTTACAGTAACTTATGACCACTGTGTTAGGACATTAAGAAATATGCAATCTATATTCACATTCAGTGGGTGACACATAAGTACATTTTAATTGTGTTTTTCTTTATAACCAATGTGAAATATGCAGTCCCTGTTCACGACTAGGCCTCGATACTAACTTCATCCAGTCAGTATTTGGTCAGTTCCAGAATGATCTGCCGTTTCATTCTGCCGCCTCCCTGGCTCACCTTAAAGCAGTTGCAAGAACATGACTATCTGGTGATGGAGAAGTACGAGCGGCACCATGGCAAACGCGGAACCCGGATGCACAGAGAAGCCACAACCAAACCGGCCCCAAGTCTAAGGTCACAAGTGTAAGTGATTGGAGGTGCCAGTGTTGAGCCAGGGCCCAGGCCTCCGCTCGGGTCAGACGCGGAACAGGACCCCACATCCTTCACCATCTGGGCCCCCAGGAAAACATGCTGCCATCCTGTCCAGTCACCTGATCGCTTCTGTCACAAGCTAAAGTCTCGCCTCTCGTCCAATCATTTCCTTGCCTGTGCAGCAGATAGTTATTTAGAGAAAAGCCCACAAAGTCTGGGCCTCTCCGGAGCTGTTTTGTTAGCATTGCTGTATTTTCCTTTGGCAGTAGAGGGTTGGCACAGTGGCGCCTGGGGCAGACAAAGGGCAGGGAGTAAGGAGTGTCCAGAGTGTCAGTACAGTGTCGACAGGAAAATTTACTGCTGGAGCTGCAGTTTTAATTTCTCAGAGCCCTGGGGAAAGACATGAATAAGCTGAACTGTATCAATAGCTTGTTCAATCTGCAGTCAAGTACATGCAAACATAATTTGCCGCCATGGCCTTCAAACCTCCACGAGCACCTCTGTCACTATAAATCGCAAAAGCACCCCCTGCTGTTGATTTACATGCATAATCTGTCGTCGGTTTGAGAGATAAGGTTGCATTAATGTGCACCTGCACAGGATTGTTTTGTTTGTGTCACAGCACATCTGTACGAATATTACTGCCTCGTGTGAGGATAGAGAAATGTTCTTGGGTCTGGTTGAGAAGGATAATGTGAATTATTCAGAAGCGTGTCTGCTCTGTGAGCTGCACAGCCGATCCCAGAGCCTGTGAGGCACCCGCTCTTTTCATATTTACATTTGCATATTTACTTATATAAAACAGTGACTGGAACAATTGGGGGTCAAAGGTAATCGCTCTACGAACTCTGGGATTTGAATCAGTGACCTTTGGATTACGGACTGCACAGTCCATCCTGCTGAGCTACACACCACACCCATACAGCTCATTATATCATTATATTCATTGATGAGCATGTCATGTAGAGACATGGCTGGGGAACCCCCACATAGATGCAGGCTCAGCAAGCAGACCCCACAACAACAAACTCTCCTGGGGGGCAGCTCATTACAATGGAAAGCCCCCCCCCCCAACCACACCACAAGCCAGGGTACAGTGCACAAGCAGAAAGCAGTGGCATTTCCTACCAAGTCAATCCATTAATCCTGAGTAGAACTTCATGACTGAGCACCAATGAGGACAAGTGAGAATGGCCTCACCTTCTGCTGAGATTATCAGATCTGCCACCCCCCACTACCCTAGCCAGCCCAGTGAGGCAGAGAACGCCACAGAGAAACCTCATTCCTTTCAGTGGGGGGGTCCACCTGGCCGGTGGATTACAATGGAAGTTCTCCAACACACAGAAGAATCAAGATATCTCTTTGGACACCACCTTAGGTAGATCATTGGTGATCATTTTACTTTCTCCACAATCAGAGAATATGTGGGCTAACCTGGTAACTGCCTAATCTGCCTGTAGCTAAATCCAGTCCAGAATTCCTACATGGGACATCAAAAGTGTATTTCACTCATAGCCACTATTCTACACAGCACTGAGCCGCATAACTAAAGCTCCTCAAAGATTAGCCAGTCAACCTGTCATTTTTGGCTTTGGTGTAGAAATTGGACATGACATATAAATGTTAATAGAAATAACTACCAATTTCAGTATCATATTGAATTTCAGAAATACATGAGAGACCAGAGCACAAAATTCTGGAATTGCAACAGGTTAATGTTTATCTCCCAGTGCAGGGTCACATGACACAGACTTGCACATCCGGTCACACAGTTCAGAGTCTTGACCCGGCCATTGCAGGAACGTGCCACTTCACATCATTTGTTCTGACCTTTCTGCGGTACCCCTTGACCGGTGTCCTCAGATATGTTCTTATCAGCCCAGAATCGACTGAGCTACATCCTCAGGGGACAGAGTTGGGATTTTCCACACTCCTGTTTCCCTGAATTTTTTCAGTTGCTCAATCAGCATGATTTTCTGTCATGTGACCGTGGGCAGAGTCTCACTTCCCTTCACTGACATCTCTGGTTCTTTCAGTCCCTTTGATGACCTTTGACCCTGGTCACTGTAGCTATTTTGAATCCCTTTTTTCCTGGCACAGGCCATTTATGCAGTGTGACTCCTCTCTTTATCTAGGTCATCGTCTGAGGGAGATTCTCCTGCTCTTCCCTTTTCCATTATTTCGGAGCCTCCCTCCCTCCACCCTACACACCTTTTGACAGCGGGTCCTGACAAGTTACAGCCCATCCCCCAGGGAGATATCAGGGCTAAAGTTAGGAGACTCCTGACACTCTCCTTTTCTGCAGTCTTCCAACGTGAGAAAGCGAAATAGAAATGTGCTGACACGGACCATACTCAGGCCAGCAGGGGGCGCCGGCTGAACCCAGCTTCACCTCACAGTGCTCAGGGCATGGGGCCAAAAGCAATAGGTTCAGGCTTTTAACTGTGTCGATGTTGGCCTGAAACATGGGTGGGTCTGCTGAAATGAAGACGTGAGAGGGAGCAGAGAGCCCAGGGCGTCACTCGATGCTGCTGCCAGGGCCCAGGGACGTGACAGAATGCACTCCTGGCCCTCATCTGCCACCCAGACGACCATGGCAGGCGGGCACATCACATTCTAAATCGTGTACATTGATTTATTGCCCTTGTTCCTTCTTACACATTGTCAAATTCAGCATTTATTTGGTATGCATACAGAGTCTATTATTGTAAGTACTACTTGGGAACCACAGCGTGATGGATAATGAGTCAGACCTTCCAGTCCAGCATGAAACAGGGCCCAGTGACCAACTTCAGAACCGCAAAGTAACGGCTTAAATTAGAGATGACTGGAAATTGTGCAAGATGTTGTTCCATGCCCCGGCAGCAGAGGGTGCTGTTTTGCTGAAGCATCTTGAAATAAGCATTTTCACAACATGTGCCAGTCAAAGGGTTTCTGTGGTCAGTGCATCCCAAATAACCCAGAACATTCTGCTTTACTGAGTTACAAGACATCTTCAGTATCTCTATGTTGTTTTTCCAAAATAATTTCTATATCGACCATGTATGCAAAATAAATGGAAATGATGGATAAACTGCTCAGTTTGCTTTCAAACTGAAAACTTCACTGCAAAATTATGCCCAGAAACTCATGGTTTACCCAATTTATTAAATCACCATTAAGAGTAATTTAAAGACATGCAACCAGATTCAGTAATAGATTTCTGCTTATTTAAAATGCTGTTGGAAAATTAAAATTGATTTTATCGGACCATTTCTTTTTAAATATTTAAATAATATCAAATTAAAGAAGTAATCATTGGCCCATCAGCTATGCCATTAATTCAGGTGTCACTGTGCATAAATCCTCTAGCTCCCTCTAGTGGGAAATCACACAAACTACTTCTGAAGTATTCAGTAGAACCAGTATGTGTGCCATTCAAACCCATTTGAAGAGGTTGATACTTTGGTAAAATACTACAGTTCCTTTTCAGAAGCGGTTTCCCTCTGGCTTCAGCTAAAGTTATCGGGGTTGTGCAACACAAATCTCATTGCACCCTGACTTTGTAACTCATGTCAATATCATCAGTCAAAATATCCACTTTTTACGCTTGACCTCCAGATGAGCAAGAAGAGGAGTGGCTTACACAAAGTGTAAAGTGTGGAAGTGAAGGACCTTTTCATTGAACCATTAAATTCTAATCTCTACAGAACTGTATGGTAAGAGAAAGCGGCTGTTACCAACTCAAAAAATGGTCTGCTAAGTTAGCAGAGAACTGGTGAGGAGATTAGCGATTAGCAAGCCTCTGAAAAGTGTAACACAGTCATGAACATACACGGCGCACAGGGAGTACAAATCAGAAACATGGTTACAGTCATGTCACATACATTCGTCCGCTCGTCTGGCTGGATGTAATTGCCTGACCTAAAGGCTGATTTATATTCCTGTGCAGAACCGATGCCATAAGTACGATGTAGCCATGGACCCTACGCCATAGCCTGATGTGCACCTTCCCAGAAACGTAACTATGCGGTGCGGTGATGCAGACCAAGAACTGTGATTGGTTTGCAACCCCCAGGGCGTACACCCAGGTGCACTTGTATTTACACCTAGCATTAGGTAACACACCCTGGGCATCGCAGCAAACGGTCTACAAAACACTCAACATGAACGTTTTATTTGTACGTCACAAGACAAACAAAAAATTGGTAAAAAGGAGTATAGACACTAACTTTCCACGGGAGAAGTGACCAAATTTCCAAATTTGTGTACCATAAGTTTTAAGTAGCACGAATGTGACCAGGACTTGATAAATAGATACTTTGTTAGATGGTTGCTTTTTTCCTCTTTCAATTGTATGATTCGACAAATGAATAAATGACAGGGTGGGAAAACAATAAATGCAAGATCCAAAACTATGCATCACCTTCCATTCAGGCAGTGTAATTACTGAGAGACACAGACACATCAGCACACAACTATAAATGCTTGCAAAGGCATTGGCCACTTGGCGTAGGCTCCACGCAGAGGTATATATCAGCCTTGAAGCCATAGAGCAGGGTTAGGCAAGCCTGATCCTAGGGTGCTGGAATCTAGCATGTTTTCCATTTTCCCCGATCTATTACTATCTGCCTGAGATCAGGCGTGGTTCATCAGAGACCAGGTAGGATGAAAAACCTGGATACTGGCACTGCAGGATCAGGATTGCCTACCCCTGCTCTAGAGGCATCCAGAAGGGAGCAGACCCTCAGTGCTTGACCGTGACGGTCTTCACCTCGGTGAAGAAATGGTATGAGTCGCGGCCGCCCTCACGGCCCACGCCCGAACACTTCATGCCTCCAAAAGGCATGTTAAGGTCCCGTACGAGCCAGCAGTTACTCCACACCAGGCCGGCCTGAAGGCGGCGGGTCACCCGATGCACCCGGGACACGTCACGCGACCACACCACAGCTGCCAGGCCGTAGCGGACGCCATTGGCGCGTTCAATGACTTCGTCCTCGTTGTCGAAGGGCGCGATGCAGGTCACAGGGCCGAAGATCTCCTCCTGCATGCAGCGCGAGGCGTCCCCCACGCCGGTGAGCACCGTCGGTGCCATGAAGTAGCCGCCCCTATGGCGCTCGGGCAGCTCCAGTGTGTCGACGCCCTCCCCACAATGCACCTGGGCTCCCTCCGACGCAGCCAGCTTCACGTAGCTCCTCACCTGAAGGGAGCGCGGGAGGTGCCAATCAGTATCATGAGCAGGCCCAGTCTGTGCCACGTTGTTAGTTCACTGAAACAATCAATTCTACTTACAGCCACTATTTCAGAAATTTCATTAATGCTACAAAAATGCTTTATACCATAGAACATTTGGTCCAACCGATGCGAAAAGCACTTCCTGTATACTAAGAAAGGCCAGATTAAAAAAAAAAACAACATATAAGGACAAATAAACCTAAACCTTCTACAAGTACTCATCCTTTCAGGCAAACCCAAAGCCTCGACCTTCTCTAAGTGCTCTCTGCTGATCAGGGCTCCATTGTTGTTGCTGCTGTCACAGGGCGCCCCCGTCTTCCACAGTCGAGTGGCAGCCACAAACCGCTTCAAGAACTCTGGGTAGAGGCTTCTTTCCACAAAGATCCTGCTGGTACAGAGGCAGATCTCCCCCTGGAGACCAAAAGAGGAACTACAACTAGTGATAGTGATTTTTTTTTTTTCTCACAAATTCCTTGCATCTAATTTTCAACCACCTGTCCAGGACAAGGTTACAAGGCTCATCCCAGGCAGCATGGGGAACAAGGCAGGGTAACGACTCAAAGGGGATGCCTGCCCATCATTGGACACATTCTGCTTTTGGACAGGGGAGATAAATCAGAATACCCAGAGGAGACATGTGCAGCATGAGTAGGAAACAGAGGCAGGAATCCAATCCTCAGCCCGCTGAGGCATCATGCGACACCCCAACCCTAATTCAGGTTGGTCTTTGCAGTAACAGTATGTTCACATCATCATCCGTATTTGCAAAGTAAGAGCACAAATATAATTTTATAAAATCTTGTATTATAATTAGGGATGCACGATATCAAAAATTTAATTAAGTCCTTGTCATTGCCGATACCGATAAATTCATATTATATATTTGTGTTATAGGGGTGCAAGCGCCCGGAGCGTAGATAAAATCACTCGGAGCCAGGAAGCGAGTAACACGGGGTTTAATTCCAGGGAGATGGCAGGCAGAAACAAATACACCGAACGCATAACTTCAATGACCGGACTGGGGAAACGAACAGAAGCGCAGAATAAATACAATTAACTAATAACATTCAAGGACAGCTGGTAAACACCGGGAATCCACACCAGGTTAACGAGGGGGCGTGGCACACGGGAGGGGTGGACGATTGGGACATGACATTATAATTTTCACATGATCTGCAGTTTATGCACCCAATTGTGCCTAACTATGACAGTAAATATGTCTTTTCAAATGTGTTTTTATTTTATTTTTTGTGTAAGACACCACAATACTTGGCCTCTGAAAAAAATAAAAATAAACTGCATCCTCAACAAAAAGGGTATAGTAAAGATTTCTCTAGAATGTTATAGTTTTTAAATAAAATAATAATAATAAAACTTAAAATGATTTCCAATTTGCACTAGTACTTAATATTTCTTACCAAGCCAAGAGGCAAAAGGTTTCTTAAGCCAAGAAGCAAAACCCAGATGCAGATTTACCCACGGTCCTTAATAGCACTGCGGTAGCGCCACTGCCATTTTGCACTGAAAATCACCAGCCGCATGGAAATTGCAGGAATAGTGGAATAGTGTAAAATTGCAAAAAGTCACCTGCATACATGGTGAAACTGTTCATACGGATAAGAATTAATCATATATTGCACACAAAAAGTCTGCGAATGTCCCAGCCAAAGCATAATAAGTTTTTAAAAACCCATACCAGTAAATTCACACCACTTACACATATAGTTGGTTGTGTGCGCTGCACATGCACAAGCCACTGAAATGCTGTAGATGTTTTTAATTTATATTTAATTATATAAAGGCTCTGCTATGTAGTACTGAATATTGTAATCTTTTTAGCCGAACTAATAAAATAGCATCGCCAGTGAAATATCAGTATATATTGGTATTTATAATATTTAGAGTACATCAGGATACAAGTAAGTCAATCATTTCATGAGGTACATTGGATAAATATGTAAAGGTTTAATGTAATTTTAAAAAGAAATCATTTTTTCACAAAATGAATAAGAAACAAACGGGTTTAGAGAGCCCGCCACTGGGTAACGTTATTTACTCATAAGATATAATTAATAGGCCTACATCATTTTTACTTGCGTTACATCTGTTCAACACCGGTCATTTCAGAGGCATAAAAGTATTCTAATAACTAATATTATTCTAGTATTCTAATAAATGACAGGAGGAGGAAAATGATGCAAATGATTTCGTTTTAAGTTGGTACCAGTAGGCGCTTTTGACAGCGTGATGCCGCATGTTCTATGTACAACGTTCGGTCCAAAATAGGGGCGGCACAACGACGTCATGGCGCAACTGCTGCAATAGAGCCTTTCGCCTCCTGGGTTCTTTATATCTCGTGGTGTGCTGGCGCTCATTTCCAGTAAGACGTAATGAGCACCACATACCTGCTTGCAAGCAATTTCCCAAATGCCATTAGCCTACTTTATCGGATCCATTTATCGGATTTAATTTATCACAGAAATAAAAATGATGTAATTTTACCTCATATCAGCCGATAGTTCATCGGTCCGATACATATCGTGCATCCCAAATTATAATATAATTATAAGTGAAGCTGAGTGGGGGGCTGCAGCCACATCCAAGGCAGGCATAGGCTCCGACTCACTGCCACCCCATGCTGGCTGGCATAGGCTCTGGCTCACTGGCACCCAGCGCTGCCTGGTATAGGCTCTGGCTCACTGCCACCCCACGCTGCCTGG
>JABFDZ020000043.1:8978463-8997367 GCA_019775955.2 Pollimyrus isidori
ATGTCGTCGACGACATACTAGGCTCCAGAGGATTAATTAACGATTAATGTTCGGTTAACGAACGGCGGTTGTCGGTTTTTCTTAACCGTAATGAGCATCCCTAGTTGGTACATTTTCAATAATACCAGCAGTTACTGTAAGTGCTGCAGTGTAATAACTGAATGCAGGTATATGAGAAACACAGCACCACAAACCTAGAGACACACAAAGTCAAAGGTTCTGTACCACTGAACAGAATGACTTTTACCCAACCAGTGATCCTAAACTCTTACCCTCTTAAGACCAGGTTTCAGCATGCTCATTATTCTTTGCTTTTGTAGAGTATTTCACAGATGAATAAACCATTTGATAAAATCAGGATCGTCCTACAGGGGGAAAAAATACATTTAATGAGAGTAAACCAGCTCACGGGGTGTTTTGAGTCAACCCTTAAGGTACCATTCAGAGTTTTGTTCGACTGGTAAGAGGAGAAAATCTATAAAGAAAACCATCAGTACACCATGGTAAACTTTGGTTCATTCACAATAGAGAAAAATAGAGGCAACAATAATAGTTTTACGTCAAATTTAATTGAAACTGGTCTTGTTTGCAGAACCCCTTCAGTTCTTGGACATGTTTCCTATGGCACTACAGGATGCTGGGAACAGACTGGGTGGCCTGCCGCTGCCGTGGACATCAGAAGTTATGGACTGTAAATCGGGAACATTAACATTGAATAACTGGGTGACAAAAAGTCGAAAACTGTGATCCCCACTCCTGTCCAAAGCATGACCATGGCTCACTTCAGGCATTCATTTTCACATCATTTATCATTGGAAAACCAGTGAATTTAAATCTTTGAAGACACATGGTTTACCTAACTATGTCCTTAGCTATTAGGTGTCCTCCAAGTTCTTTGGGCATACTTAGTTGACCATATTTGTCTTTTAATTTGTGGTAAATTAACAGAGCTAGAAGATCAAATTCAGTAAGCCATCCCAAAATAGCCCAAGCAAACCTGTTCACAAACAGGTTCAACTGGAATGCCCAAAATGGCAACAATTTATATTTATTCCTAGACTCTAATATTGCTATTTGAATAGCCAACCCCCTCAGATATTGTTATAGATTTATCTTTGAAGTTCTTAATTCAAGTGTTTTTCATATGCATCTGAAATATATATACTCAACCCACATCTGCATGTGCTTCATATTATGCAGGTAACATTAGGTTTTGAAAATGACCTCAAAAAACTTTTATGCAATACATGAGAGTCCCTGGATTGTCAGGTATGTTGCTGCTGTTTTTGATATTGTCTGAGGGGGAATGGAAGCAGCAGGCTGACCGCTGACAGTGCCGACCAGGAGCCGCGGAGACAGCACAGGCCAGACGCACAGATCAGCTGACTGATGAGGGGACCTTCTGCAGGCTGTTGTCCTGAAGGTTACATGAAAGCTCTGGAGCTTTTCTTTTACGTCGAGTCTTTTCACAAGACGAAAAATGGGTGAAACTTTTCTGCCAGTCTGGTGACATAGAGCTGCAGCACTTTTCTGCAATCCATCAGTCTCTTTTGAGATGGAAACTGATCTTCACTCTTTGATCTGCAAAAGGATAAAGATTAAGATTAGATTCGACAGGCACGAGACACCAAGTTTTAAGTATTGCAACATACATATGCTATATGGCCAAAAGTAGGATACCTCTGTTAGTTGGAGAATTGCCTAATTAAGCTACATCCACTGATGACAGAAGTGCATAATTAAGCATACAATCATGCAATTTGTCCAACAAAATTTAGCCACAGAATGGATGGTTATACAAGAGAGTTTAGCGACTTTCCACTTAAAGACCATCACAGGATGCCATCTTTCCAAGTCAGTTTGCCACATTTCTGCCCTGCTAGAGCTGCCCCGGTCAACTACAAGTTGACAGAAGATCAAAATGTCTAAGACCAAGTCCTGCTGTGACGTGGTGGTCACAAGGCTCTCAGAAAGGGACCTGATCACGCTGTATCAACACGCAGTCGGAAGGGAATCCCATTAGCAGTGTTCCAACACCTAATGGAAAGCCATCCCACAGAAGTAGAGGCTATTACAGCAACAATGGGCAGATCTACTTCATAAAAATACCAACTGTTATTAAAATGAGGTGTTAGACAATTTGCTATTCACGTACTTTTGATCATATAGTGTATGTATAGCAGTTGTAGGTCTAATCAGATTACTTTTTATGTATTTTGATGTAATCATTTATTTTTATTTTATGTTAATGTGTTATTCATTGTCTTTAATACCATGTTCTTACCTTGCAGCAAGTGAGCCTGTGCTCCCATTTCATTGGTCATGCACGTGACGACAAGAAAGTGGAAAGTTGCTTTAACTTGCTGCTATAGCGACAGCAGATCATCCTGCCTCTTACCTCGGTCACAACCCCCGCAGCTATTGTGGACCCAACGTAGCGCAGCATGAAGCGACCCAGTTCCTTGAAATCCTTGTAGAGCTCGAGTGCCACAGGTCTCTGGGTCTGTATCTCCACTATAGCGTTCTGCCCCTTGTTAAGGCATCTGTGAACATAGCACACAACCTTCAGTCAATTTCAGACATCCGAAACAAAGATTACAGAGTTAAACTAGACTACCTGGACTAGCTCAAAACATTTTTCCATAGAAACTGCCTCATCACCCACGTAAGCGCCATCCTGTGGTCACTTCCTGTTTTATTGTGGTTATTCATCACTCTGGATTTTGTCTATTTTGTGTTTTCACAGTAATTTCCCATACCTTTATCTCTGGAAAAATAATGCATAATTACAAGAACTGGAAATACCAAAGAACCAAAAATCGTGTGGTTAAATGGCAAAACCCTACATTCTCCGGTCCGCAGGCAGCCCCCACCAAGAGAGACTCACTTTGGTTTCTTCTTCAGTACTTCCCCACTGCTTTTGTGAAGGACGCTCACAAGTTTCCTGATAGTAGCCGGCTCACTGACCGTCTGGTAGTGCAGTAACACCTGGCCATGCGGAATAAACGTTAGCATGCTGAATGAGGCAGAGACGCACTTCATTTGCAGTGCAGGAACAGTCAGGCATCCTTACAGGAAACCCTTGGGTAACTGGGACCTCAATATTGAAGAGCAGGATTCTGGCCCGGAATCGGGAGCAGGCTCTGATCGGTTCCTTGAGGTCACAGAAGACACAGCCCACACTGCCAAAAGACGGAAGCCAATGAGGACATGCCAGCACCCCATTCGCCTCGCGAGAGCGCTGTAGTCTGAAGCATGTCTCACCTTTTATTTTCCACAATGTCACAAACTGACAAACCACAGAAGTCTTTCAGGGAAATCAAAATGCTCACGGTATGATTCACAGTTCGAGAAAGAAAAAAAAAAAAAAATCAATGAAATTATACCCGCGGCACCAAATATAGCATTACGAGGCCTCAAACTGCGGCTGGTAGAGGACCTCGCCCCTCTCAGAGCGGACGGCCAGATAGCGGGTTTCTACATCAAGCTAGAGGGTGGTGCAGGCACCGCAGACGGGCGTGAGAGGAAGTGTGCACTGACTTGATTTTGATGATATCCATGCCAGTCACAGTAAGGCTGACATGGTCCCCGGCGGCTGCCCATTCGATTGGCTCCTCATGCAGAGTAATACCTGGAAGTGAGAAAGAACAAAAACTGCCTGATCAGAAAGTATCTCGGTCTGGAGGTGCAGATAGAGAAGCCCTTTCTCTCACTCTCTTTCACTCCCCAGTGTGCTCTGACTCATCAGATTTCACTACAAAAGGAGGGAAAACATGTGGCCCTCGACAGCCCTTTGAACAATGCCAAATACAAACCTTCTGCACACAAAAATCCCAAAAAAGATTCATCTAGAGTCTAGAGACTCTTCTCAATGTCAGACGGCACTTTGACGTTAAAAGTGAATCAACAAGTCAGAAAGCGAAATTACTTTTCCAGCCAGCAGAGACCGCCATATCCATCACAAATTCAGCCCAAAAAAAAGTCAGTCCCTGACCATCAAGGTTCTTACTAGTGCCACCCAAATGACAATGGAAAGGCAGCTATTAGTGTTTAACCTATTTTAGTTAATGACCAAAGAATACAGGTTAAACTCCATACAAGAAAGCTGATACAGTAAACACACCCAGATGACATTACATTATGGAAGTGCAAGGTACTGGGTTCCATCCTGCTCCTGAGCTTGGAATATTACACATAAGTTTAACGAAATTCAAATCCTTAGATATTACAATACAACACCAAGTAAGCCCACCGTTCATGGGATCTATAAACAAGCTCCAGATGTACAGTTTACTACCAATACTAGACTTTTTTTAAAACCTGTAACAGTAGCACTCAAAAGTCAGGTTCTATGACAAACACCTGATACATTCAGAAACATGATGCTTAATACAAATGTGTGACTATATGCCATAATTACCCTATGCACAAATGCATGGTAAATGCTTATGCAACGCACAATTCCCTGAAAAAGCAGGATTAGACAGTCCTACATGGTGCACTGAAATGTTCTGAATTCACTTCTGTATTTTCACACTGATAAGACACGGTTTTAGAACATATGCATTTGATTATCTGTGGACCGAAAGGGGAAAACAAGCGTTCCAACTGCTTAAAAAACACATCTGCATGTTGAGAGGAAAGGCGATTGCTCAACCTGTCCCTGTTCCATATTGAGGAGTGGGGGTGCTGGAATGCACAGATAGCCCTCTACTAGCTTCCTGTATCAGTCAGCATCCCCTCACCCCTCAGCAGTGACAGGCAGGCCACAAACCAGAAAGCAGGCCTAGCACTTGCAGGAGAGAGGCCCCGAACCAAGCTGCTCTTAGCCAGACAGCTGAGGAAACCAGAAAAAAATGCTGAATGTCTGTTTGGCAACTTGAGAGCAATAAATAATGAAATAGGAAAATGGCACTCTGAGGAGGATAAATGAAGCTCCGGGGAGGCAAAGCAAGCCAGCAGTGCACCATAGTGAGCCCCGTTTAAATCAACTGAATTTATGTTACCTGCAAAGACAATCAGCCTAAATGCAAAATGGACGTTACCTGCATCTTCCCAATACTGACTGATAAATGAACTGACTATGAGCTATTAACTAAACTAAAAACGTGAACTCGACCGCATTCTTTACATGGTTTCTTTCATGCATGCCACCAGGATGAATGAAGGGATGGAATTTTATGCTTTGTTCCTGTACAATGAAACCCACAAAGAATCTCTTTTTAAAAAATGGGTGATGGCAAAGTCAGATTTTGTCTCAGCAATCAAGGCTAATTACGAGCTAATCCAGACCACAAACGAGAATACAATGATCCACACGACAACACCCGATGAGTCAATGCATGAGCGTCACCATGGCAACGCGTTACTGGGTAGGCGGTTCCATGGGGCGGGGCAGCGACGGCGGAGGATCAGTACCCTTGACGGTGCAGGTCTCATTGGGAGGCATCACAAGCACACGGTCGCCAGCCTGGACGTAGCCAGCCTCCACCTTGCCGGTGACGCAGAAGCCAGAGCCCTGATCTGGAAGCAGAGAGGCGCCGCAGATGAGCTGGGGGTTAGCCTCACACTATACGCCGGCTAGGTGGCACCCACCTTTGAAAACGTCCGAGACGCAGAGCCGGAAAGGCTTTTCCACGGAGCGTGGGGGCGGCCGGAAGGTGTCTGGGGGGAGGGAGATATCAGGAATCGGTCAAAGCTGAGGACTGGCAGGATCAGCTACAGCTTCATCCCCAGCATGCAGGTCACAGAAGGAGAAAAATTTGGCTACTCTGTCCCATCAGCTCAGAGTTTCCATTCCCTCCCCAACCCGGGAAGCCGCACCGATCTGCTCCAGAAGGCAGGGCCCCTGGTACCAGGCCGTGAGCTGGGGCAGTGCGCTCCTCACGGACATGTTCTCCCCAGACAGGCCACTGGTGGGGATGAAGGACACGTCGGAGTCCTGGGGGGCAGTGACACAGACAGGCGGCGGTCAGCACGTGGGGCGGCGCCCAGCACAGCCGCGTTGGAATGGGTAGGGGGGCGGGGCCTTGCCTTGAAGCCCGCCTGCTTCAGGAAGTGGCCAAGCTTGGTAACAATCTCCTGGAAGCGTTCTTGCTGCCAGCTCACCTGCGGGCAAAATGACAACGGAGATACGATCAGTGTGAGGACAGGGCAGGACCACAGCTCATAGGAGGGGTCTGACAACACAGGAAGGGGCAATTCCAAGAGATTTTTTGAAGTGGAGGGCACAAGATTGGCCCCTCTATAAAAGTTACGACCAACCTCATCAATATATGATGATGTGTACTGATTCGGTGGGTGACAAGGGAGAGGCCATTCCTGGGACCGATCAGCTTATTACTGTGGCCCAGCCCCTGGGGCGATGGCAGGGGCCTACAGCAGGACGACTCACCTGGTCCATCTTATTGACAGCCACGGCCAGCTGGGTGACCCCGAGCGAGCGCACCAGCAGGCCGTGCTCCCGTGTCTGGCCGCCGGCTTCAAAGCCAGCCTCGAACTCCCCACGGCTGGCGTCCACCACCAGAAGCGCCACATCCGCCTGCAGCAGAAAGGCATGTAAGGTCCTGCCACCCAAGTCGCCCGCGAACCACGAAGCGGGAAAGGAGACTTCGAAACTGACGGCGAGGTTATCTAGCGTGTTCAATCGGCGGATGTTCTGAGCCGCTTACCCACCCACCCACTGTGGCTTTCGGTGCCTCCTTCCTCTGATCGGCAGTGATCAAGTGTGATTTACTCACACTCACTGCAGCTTAGCAGACAGTGCAGGAAGAGAGACAGAAAAGCCTGTTCCTGTGCACATCCATGCATCCAGCCATCCTCTAACCACTTATCCTAGTCACAGTTGTGGGAGTTTCTACACACTTTGTGTGTAATTCAGAGAGCGACCTACATGCCATTCGCCCAGTCATCTGGGTCAGAGCACTCTGCACACCAGAGATCCCCAGTTCCGGTCCCAGTTCACAACACAGCTTACACACTTCCCAGCTCAAACACAGCTCAGTCAGCTAATTACCAGGTTTAGTAGGTGTGGCCCTCCAGGACTGGAACTGGGGAACCCTGACATAGACCATCCCCACCCGCTGGCTCCACATGGCAGCGTACCTGCGCTGCTCCAGTGATCATATTGGGAATGAAGTCTTTGTGGCCGGGAGCGTCCATGAGCGTGATCACCTTCGTCGGGGTCTCAAACTTAGTCATGCCCACATCCATGGTCACGCCCCTAACATGGGACAAATGGCTGAGTGGAAAGCCGTGCTGCAGTAGATGAGTGCAACATGGGACTGGAACATGCCTGAAACCACAGAAGCCAGTAGCACGTACCTGTCGCGCTCTTCCCCCGTCTCGTCTAGGACCCAGGCATAGGCGAATGAGGCTTTACCGGCCTTCTTGGACTCCTGCTCGTACTTGTGCATGGTTCGCTTGTTGACGTTGCCCAAGAGGTACAGCAGGTGGCCCATCAGAGTGCTCTTGCCCGCGTCCACATGACCTGCACACAGACACAGCAGCTAATCACCTTCCACAGAACATCACATTCAAATGTGGCCATGACACTGGGGGGCGCCAGTGAGCCATACCAATGACAACCAGGTTTAGCAGCGGCTTCCCGCCCTGGCGCTTCTCCAGCTCTGCCTTCACGTTCAACTGCTGCTTGGCCTTGCCGGGGGTCTTGATGGGTGTGGGCACAGTAGGCTCCTCGCCCGCTGCTGAGGCCGAGGGGGGTGCCGTTTTAACCGGGGTGTCGGGGTACGCCAACCCAGAGCTGTCCTCAGCCGCCATGCCCTTGCTCACCAATGACACCGGGACAGCAGTGTCCTCAGGGCTGCGGGGGGGGGGGGGGGGGGGACGGACACCATAGAATCCTTCTTAAAGGGTTATTTTTAAAGTGAAAGCTTTATTAGGTGCTAAGAAATACATCACCCACAGCCAGGCCAGAGTCTTAAAAACTCTTGTTTTTGTGTTTTTATGACATTTAAAACAAAAAAAAAAAAGCATGGAAAAAGGTAGTGGTTTCTTCAACACCCACGTGTATGAGCAAACTCAACAGAGCCGGCTGGGCCAGCGTGAACCTCCTCTGGACTTCAGCTCCATCACCCGTCACTTGTCACGCAATGCCACCCACCAATGGCGGTGACGAATCCACATTGGGGGGAGGCGACACGACACTTCTGCCGGCCAGTTGAGCATCCAGAAACCTTCAAATGGCTGGCCTCTATCCCCTCCCACAGCAGCCATTAAACAGACTCACTGAACCTGCCCCACATAAGCCAGCCTCACACTGGGACATGTTCACCGCGAGTCAATCAGGACAGAGGTCTCTCTGCAGTTGTAACCAGGTCAGCATGGTAAAAGTAGACAAGTGGGAGGGATGAGTGTGACAGCAAAGGCTCTGAACGGTGAGCCAGCGTCACACAGGTAAAGCAGGGGGACCAGCAGCCCTGGCAGTGACTCAGGATCGGTACTCACTTTGGGACGTCAAAGCCCATGGTTTGCTTTTTGCCGGACACGGTCATGCGGGCCACTTTGGGGAGGACCTCAGCATCCAGCTTACTTCCCTGGGGCTCTCGTGCTCTACCTGATGAGACAGAGGGGGTTACTGATGCAGGGATCTGGGCTGCACGGCCTGCCACCGACAGCTCTATGGAAAAAGGGAGTCTGTGCCATTGCTTCAAAGCCAGGCGCCTCAGGGGGGAAGAAGTGCGTCACAGCGAGCCAGTCATAAGGCCACCGTGACTCATAAGTGTCACCAGCATGCCGGCGGGTCACAGGCGGCCCGAGGAGCAAGGGGTTAACGCTGAACACTCAGCAAGAGTTTGCACGCTAACCGAGGAGGGAGCTCATCACCAACCTGAAAAAAAAAAATTAGTTGCAGACTTTCGTGTTGCAAACCGAACGGTAAAATGTCAGACTACCCTCAGTGCCTGGCAACCAGCAGGTTTATGCACCACCTGCAGAAACAGACACTGCGATGCTTGATGGACACATGCAGCATGCATCTAGGAGCGGCGAGGAGCGCTGCACAACACCAGGAGACTAAAAACAGCCTCATCATCCAAAATGCCAGCGTGAAGTCAGTACCAGTGACATAAGGGGAAGTGATTCAGATGAAAACAGCCGGAATGGTGCGAGTGAAACCGAGGGCCTCATTTAGAGAGTAACAGCTACACTTCCACATCCTAGTACAGGTATGACTCAGCCACCTGTGTAAACAGTGCCGTGTTCTGCTCTGCTCCGCTCCACAGTGCTATGATTCACAACAGGAAATGACCTCGGGGCCCGGGAAGCCCTGCCCAGAGTGTCACGCTCTGCTACGGCGGCGGCGCTCAGATTTGCTGAATCACAACGGGCCGGTAGTAGCAGTGATCCGCCAGCAGGAAGCAGAGTGGTTAGAGGCGCCAATTTGGAGAAAGAAGCATGAATTGTGGGAGAGGTCCTGCAATTGCGAAACTGAGTTGGTTAGATCTAAACACCCGTAACGACCTCAAAACTGTCTACATAAAACCTTTAATTAACTAAAGGTTTCTAAAAAACAGTCATAGGAAAACTACAATCAAATGGAAATATTATAGAAAACTACTAATGTCTTAGCTTGTGAACCTTATTACCTGTAAAGATTATATAACTCTGAAATACAGATGTATATAAATACAAGCAAATGTGCTGTACGCCACTTTTACCAGAAGGTGTCACTGTACTTAGCAGGAGTGAGGTTCTTACACAGATGCATCAATACCACCACCGGCCAACAGAGGAGCAACTCCTAGACAAAAGCAGATCACTTTACAGCCTAGAAACACATGCCTCGTGCTTTCCAAACATGCCAGAAGAGAGTCAGACATGAGGCAAGCCAGGCCGGCCTGGACTGGCATGTCTCCATCCCAAGGGAAGGAGGGAGGCTGTGAAAGTGATCGCACAGTGAAACAAGCTCGCAGAGGCGTAGCCCAGCGCCACCCAGCTCTGCCTTGTCATGGTCTGGCATAACTGCAAGGGCAGCTGCTGGTTTCAGTTCACTGTGCCACTCGAAGGCAGGGATTGCACTCCAGGCGAGCTGGGCTCACCACCTCTGCCAATCTGCTTAATTTTTTTAATGCAAGCAGTAAAATTAGTAAAGTTGCAGTATCAAAATACTCTGAGACAGAGGGACTTCATGGAATAGAGAAAAAGTATAACAACCGGTTTCTATTTCAGCCATTTACAATTTTCCAGTTATTCTGACTCCTTTAAATTAATTAATTGCTTTAACGCTACTTTTTCCAACCGAGTCCTCGGGACCCACAGACGGTCGACGTTTTTGCTCCCTCCCAGCTCTCTACTGGGAGGTCCCTGAGGACCAGGGAGAGAAACCCTGCTTTAACAAATACTGTCCACATTACAGATAAGAACGGGCCCTGTTTATGATGCAGGGAAACGTTGGTGATTCCTCAAAACTATCTAAATTATTCAAAAGAACATCCTATTTGCAAAGGTTTCATGTTTTTTAAATCATGAAATTGTTTTCTCATTGTCAAGAACAGAACATGTAATCATGCAATGAAATTAAAGACCTTATCTGTCAATCATATCAGATGTCCATTGATTTACAGATATAGATTTTTAACTACTGGGCCAAATATCTCAGATGCATCTGTACATTCCCTGGCAATGCGGTCATGATTTTTAAGTCATCAGTCCATAAATGTTAAATGGCCACTGAAACATAAGATCAGGAGTGGGATGATATACGCAGTTCTCCTCTCACATAAGCCCCGAGTGTCTCTCATTTTATACATGGGCCATGACGACGTAATTCTAATAAGCAACAGCTCGTCTACAGCCAATTGGACAGAATACAGTGCCCTTGTTATGAGGGCGTGTATTATGTTGAACTGCAGTGCTGATTAATACAGTCAATCATGACCAATCACTTGCATCATCTCCCTCCTCAACAGCACCGCTGCCTACATAGCCGATCCAATCAGTAGCTCCACCTTTATCAATCACCATCCTTTTTGCCACCATCACCATCATCATTTTTAACACCAGCTCCAGGCACAGGGAATTTCCACATGACATGGTAGACAAGGGGAGTTTTTCTGGGGATGTTTCCACAGAAATAAAAAATCTAATAACCTAGAAGGCTGAAGCCAAAGCAGAAGGGGTGAGATGCTGGTGTGCCCTTGGGGCATCCCCACACCGCCCAAGTACCACTCTGCGCTGGTCACTAGAATCTTCTGCGCCATCTGCTGCCCACTGGGTCTCCATCATCAGACCACAAGACTCCCACAAGCTACCACAGAAGGCCAAGAACTTCATTTCATAATGACAAGAAATGAAGTCAGGAGCCCATTTATAAAAGCAATATGGTCACTTTAAACCACAAACACCTGACATTACTATGACAGATGCTTCCACCATTCCCGGCCTTCGACTGCAACGGGCATTTCCGACTTACGGGGAACTCGCTTTCACTTCTGCGCATTGTCTCAGGACACATGGTATCTCCCAGCTCCCCGGTTCCCTTTCCTGGTCTTTTCTTGTGCCCCCCCCACACCACCGCCCACCCACGTGAGCATGTGACAGGGCACCGGCTGTTAAGGACAATGATATTTGCGTAAAACAGGAACAAGAATAACCCGCCACGATAACAAACCAACACTTCCATTCTTAAAACTCCAAATATAACGATGCCACAAAAGAACAGAACACTTTCACTCATTTTTTTCAGATGAATTTAGGAACTGTCGCACCAGAAATAAAACACATTCGATTCTGACATCTAACCATGTCTAACTTTGAGAAATAAAGCAGTCTTGTAAACTTCCAAACCACTAGCTCACCACATCCCCCCCCCCCGTCAAACCCAGCAACATGCTGCAGCAGGGGGCGCTACAGAAGTTTCTGGATATCAAAATTACCATCCACTCTCAGACCAGAAGAACCTAATCCAGATCTTAGTGACAACGGTTCTTGAAACATCCCAACTCGTGATGCTTCATGCTGCAGAGCAGTTACACATTTCAGTTACTGCTTACGGGTCACCAAGAGACCTCCGCTAGGAGCAGCGGGGCACCACCCATGTGAGCAGGCTTGCAGAGAGCATGTACCACGTTCCCATCCATTCCAAGTTCCAGGCTCGCGCTGCCTCTTACCTGGAGAGCTCCGGCCATCTCAGCAGGGATGGGGCAGCATTCCACACAAAGCTTCCAAAAAGGCCTCCTAGCCACTGGCAACAACTGGTCACTAACGGGCACATGTTGATTAGTCAGACGACGAACGGGATTTTTTGTAATTGTCCTTTCTTCACTTGCAATCTGGATGCTAAGCTTTAAGCAACATTGTTCATCAAAGGACACGTCATGCTCATGGCATGTTAGCATGATCAGATCATGACTAATCAGTGAATTGATTTGGCAGCCAGGCCAGCAGAGCATGACGTGCAACACGCGGCTCAGTGACCACTACACCTGGAAAACCTGAGAGTTCTTGTGAAAAGGCAAGGAAGGAGCAAGCAATTCAAACTGTAAAATGAATAAACAGTGATTTCACACCACCTAAGTTCAGCCCGTTTTCTTATCTGTGTAAATCACATTTCTTTCTCACATTGGTATGATTAAATAAATAAACAAATAAAAATTAAAACAAAGACCCAAGAATACACCACCCACTAGTATTAATCAGCCATTACTAGACTTATCACATCACCTCATTGGTCCTTAGTTCTTTTTAATAATTACAATTAGGTGATCAGTGGTCATTGTTAACACACAGTGGACAACGATGAAATGTGTCCTCTGCATTTAACCTATATGTGACATTGTGATATAGTAGGGGGCAGCTAATTCAGCACCCAGGGAGCAGTGCTTAGGGGCGGTACTTTTCTCAGGGTACCTCAGGGTTGCCTTGCTGGTCAGGGATTCAAACCTGCAATCTTTCAATCACAAGTGTGCTTCCCTAACCATTAAGCCACCAGTGCCCAATTGCAACATGAATGTTTTTAAATACTGCCCTCTCAGCAGAATCTACAGCTCCAGACAAGGTTTCATTTTTATAGTTTTGTTACTTAAATGTTAGTTCTAGCCGATCCAGGAAATTAACTGGCAATTATAAAGGCAGAGGTATTAAGCAGATGATGATTAACGCATTAAAGTGACATTGATTCTTCATGAAAGTGCCCCAAAGCCACACCCAGTAGAACCCGCTGGAGAGCAGATGATGCCATTTTGTACATGAAAAACGCTTTGCTTTTATCAGCTGTGTATTTTTGCAACACACTTCACTGTAGGAATCTTCAAAATTAGCGTGCTGCAGAAAGCTAACAGGCACTGCTCAGCTGTAAAGGGCTCACTAATAAAATAAGACTTAAATTGAGAGAGAAAAAAATAAGGGAATGTAGACAAAATAAACAAAAACTGATATCAGAGTTCAGCTACGCCTTGGCAGAGAATGTAATCTGATATTTTTCTGCTTGCTCAGGATAATTCTTTCATTGAGAAAGCTGTTGATTAAGTTATATGCATGGGATTGTTTATTCTCTGGGTATCAAATTAAAGAACTGCTCATTTTTAATTTGTATCAGTAAACCATCTAAAGGTCAACAGGGTCAGATTTTCAGGGACAGTAAACAATGTCACAGAAATCCATATATCATGCCTGCAGGCAGCAGAGCTGATGGCAGAGGTGGTGCTTGGCAGTGCCATGTGCAGCACAGGTAGATGTGGGTCCATGTGTCCTTAAATGCATGTGCAGCGGGCTCACAGTTACTTCGGGCAGCCCAGAGGCTATGAGGGGGCAGTGGGAACCGGGAGAGATTTGAAAGGTATGCAGGTGAGCCACAAGTCAGCAGAATTTTGCACGGCTTGCAAAAAAAAACTCCCATAAAAGGCAAAACGTCTAAAAGTGCAGGCTTTAGGAAAGAGAGGAAATCACATTAACCAGGATCAGACCTCCCCTCTTGCCATAGAAGCATCTGTGCTTCATCAGGAGTAAACTAGATTACATAATCCCATCAAGCACTGCACTTGTCCATCAATGAGCATGCCTGTGCCCCTATGGAGACTGCAGGGCTGCAGAGTGGAGTTGAGTTGAGTTATCAGGATACGTTTCACAGTTTCTCTTCCACATCACACATCGTCAGTTTTCAAACACAGATAACCCCAATAGCACATGAAATATCTCACTGAAAGCTACAACATGGAACTTAGAACAATGTCGACATATATGTACTCAGGGATAAAGTGACTATGGCTTTTCTTCTACAATTTGGTCTGCTCCAGGCAAGGTTCAACACCAAATGGCCTCAAACCTCACGCCTCTATAATGGCTCAACCATGACGCATGTGTCATGAAGCCTCGTGGAGTGCCAAGCCCAGACACGGCACAGGCATGGCCTGAACGTGGCCGCCCCGGTTACACCCCCTAGGTAAACAAGTGCAAGGTGCATTCTGTAAACAGAGTGACACACCTCCAACTCTTGCCAGGCTGGAGGCTTACGCATAGCCACAGGGAGACGAACACAGTGAATGGCCTTCTGCAGTCAACATGAGGTCATTGTGTATGCATACAAGCATTCACAGAGACTGCAGTGGCTGTTAATCCAGCAAACCGCACCTGTGCGCACCTGACCTCATTAACTGGTACTTTCGCCTTTTCATTATAACCCTTTGGATTCATTTCCCCAGGCCGAACCATACAGGAAGGTGTAACACCACGCTGACCAATCACGGTGCAGCCTCCCCTGCCCTGCGACACGCCGCAGGCGGCTTTGTTAGCCTCCCTAGCTTGCTCAAGGCTGCCAGATGCGCAGAGCTGAGACATCCTGCCACAATGGGCCGCCTTGCCCCTTATCAACGCATCGCACCTTACGGCACCGTTTACCTTTTCACCTGAACAGGAAGCTGCAGGAGCATAGAGTGGTGGGAACCTCAAGCCACCGGGGGTCAGTCCACATTGTAACCACCACAACTGTCTCTGGGGGCACTTCTCAGACACACAGCGAGAAGAGGAACCTCGGTGACAGAGGCAGGATGCTGCAGACTACAGCCCCACCAGACCCTACAATGAGCCCAAGAGTTTAGAACCCAAGATGAGCCTCGCACTGTCCCTACACAGACCACAAACTATCCATGCATATAATCCCCAGAGACCAGCAACCAATAAGGTTCATGAGAAACACCGGACACACTGTGCCCAGCCCTGATTGGACAGCACCATCCAGAGAATTAGCAAATTCATATTCAATCACATTTACTCAGGAGATTTTGGAGATTGACCAACACTGCATTAAACAATCATGAGATGAATAAACGACAAATTATCCTTCATATGTGTTCAATTTTGACGGCTGGATAGTATTTGTAATAAGCGGTAACACTTTAAAGTTTGCTCCTTCCCTATTAATAAATTTTTACTAATTTGATAATACATCGGTAAACAAAAAAAAATAATAATTTACAATTAAATTTAGAAATGCATTTCAATGATCTTACCCACATCACGAAGGATTTACCAAAGCTTGTAAATAGCCTTTTTTTTTTTTTTTTTTAACTCATTTGAGTACGCTTACTAACACATTGTTTTATATTTGCAAGCCATCCCAGAAGAGTAGAGCTGTTTTGTAAGTACCGGAGGCAAGATATTTATTACAATACATTTCAAAATGTGTTTATGAAGATGATATACTATTGATGTATTATCAAATGGTTAGCAACAATTCCCCATCCATTATTAGTTAAGGAGCAAATATTAAAAAGTGTTATCCAAGACTCTTGAAGTAGTTTGGGCACACTTTGTGTGCGATTAATAAATTCTCCTTTCACTTTTTTGTCCCCGCCCCCCATACTTTACAGCCTACCTAAAGATTCCTGGAAACAGTCTGTCGCCAAGCTGCAGAAAGAAAAGCTAATCTCCATAAAGTTCATCCCCAAAAAGCTAATCTCCATAACGCTCATTCCACGCAGCAACGGAGCACAAAACCTCTTGCAGTTAAGAGCTATTTTACATAATCAAATATTGATACTGAAAGTTGTGATTGAACGGTGCCTTAGGAAGACAGCAAAAAAAAGTTCCTCATGTTCTCTTTTAAACATGTTCAATCGATCAGACTGAATTGCTGACAAATACATTTCACCTGAATAAGTTTATGATTAAAACTTCAATGAAGTTTGATTACAAGATTAAAAGACACAGGTCACCCCGCGGCTTAAGTAGTTGTAAAAATCTTGGTTCGGGGTGGTCTACACCTTGAGACCTTTATTTATGAAGCACACAGCACTAATCACACGGCGTCTGAAAGGACTGCCTCCCGTAAAGCTGTAAGCTGCCTGCCTGCATGACACGCGGCCCCTGCAACTGCACGCGCCGAAGTGACCTGTTTTTAATTCTCACAAAGATGTTAAATCTATGATTTATTTCATAAGTGAGATAAGTGGCCCTTATCTAAACAGGCTCTTTATGAGTAAGTGATGTGTGGACCATATTCCTCACACGCAGTCCTGACAGCCCCAGGGCGGGGAGGGGGGACAGTGAGCACCTTCATAGCATCCTGTTACAAACTGTTTACTTTATGTATGTGCTGAGTGTTTCATTTATTCCCCTGAAGCCGACGAAGACACGGCAGGAGGGGTTGGAGGGAAAGGCAAACAATCCGGGGACTGTGAGAACAGAGCCAAGGACCGCTGAACAGGATATGCAAACTAGGGGCTGGCTGAGTGTCAATCGCCACACTGGAGTGGGTCCTCTGACAGCACCCCCTCCGTACAGGTCAGAACGCCACAGAGGACACAGCAGGGCCCAATACATGGAACCCTCTGTGTCACAACAGACTGAATCTTTGTCTTTGTTTGCGTGTTTGCCTGTCAGTTCCTTTGTTTATTTATCAGACATATTTATCAAAGCGACATACAATTGAGAAAGCAGGGTCAGTCTGAAGCAATTGGGCTTAAGGGCCTTGCTCAAAGGCGCATTGGTGACATCATTCTGCTGACCACAGGATTTGAAACGGTGATGTTATAGCCCTCAGAGCCACACCACAGCGCCCCCATTAGCCCGCTAAAGCATTGATGAGGAACAGCACATTGTTTTGGTTAATGCGGCACCACCAGAGTTCAGTTGCTTTATCTGCGTGTGGTGGTGTTGAATGGTAGCTGACATGTCTATCGGAACAGGCAGCTATTGAGCCACGCTATCTGGTCCCTGCCTTTTGAGGGGATCCGCCCTTACCGGGTCCCATATCGACTCAAAATGGTACAGTCCAGCCCAAACCAATACTCATTACACATTATCAGGCAGTGAGCTGCAAATGAAGACAAATAATAAAACCACAAATGGAAAGACACCCACAAAAAGTTTGGTGGGGGGGAGGGGGAACAAAAATCCCAAAAGAACATAAAGTTAATGAACTATGTTGTAACTATTATTTCTAATGACTTAAAATGCTTGAGATATAGTAAGAGGCTTATTCATACACAAACTATTTTACTGCTACAAGTGTCAGAGAAGCATTTAAGCTGCTGCCAAGAGAGGGTGCTCTGAACAACCCACTGCACATACTTCAGAGTGACACAGTACTAAGCACTGTACTACTTCAAAGTTCCAAGAACTGAAGCGTATGCAAAACAACATGCTGCTTAAATGACAAGTCATAAAAATATTAGTAGGATTTGGAGAGCTTTCCCCATTGCATTCCAATACGTGGCTAAAGAGTGCCAACACTGGCCAGTCAATGAGGGCTGGGCTGTGCGGCCTTTCAGAGGGATTCCTGTGTGAATCAGCCAGCACGCTTCATACCTGCTTCCACATCACTCCCCTGCACCCTTCGGGGACCATTTAACCACTCAGACCACCCGAATCAACTCCATTATTTGTCAATGAGAACAGCAAGGGGTTTAACAGAGCATAAGGTACACAAAGGGACAACAAACTGGAGGCACAGAAGGACTAAAACCCACAACCCGATGTCATATTCTAATAAAACATCCCAATTAAGAACTTTAAGCAGGACAGCTGCACCCCATTTCCCTCAAAATATTATTTGAAATGGTCAATGCTGACCCCTCATTCTGTTGCATGTTGCATTTCTGTAAGTGATGCTCCGAAGGCTGGGAAAACATCGAAATGATGGTCCAGCTGCAGCCTCTGGCATAGTTACTTACCTGAAATATTTATGCAAGCAACATAACAGAAGCAGGCAGTGTGAAATACAGTGCAGGACTGCTGCAAGTGGGAGGTACAACATGATCTGAAACATTTAAGTTTAACCTTTTACATACAAAACACCAGCAACAACACAGGATTGAACATCTCTGACCTTAATATTATTTTAAGCAGATCGTTCATAAGAGGAGAAGGATCGCTCTGAAATGGATGTACCCGCTAAATGCCTTTTCCTTTAGCTCAGTCCAAGAAGGACTGTTAGATTGAGGACAGTCACTGAAGACGCAGGAACAACAATAACATGGTAACCAGACACAAGCTTCAGCTGTTAAAGGGAATCTGTCAAATCACCAGCCCTTCTCCAATTTACAGTATTAACAAATATTAGCGTGAATTACTAAGGCAAGAAGAGTTAGACAAACAGGCTCTGACAAGGAAGAGGGATGGGGAAAGCATCACTACTTTACTGCCTTTCAAAGTGTGAAATAAAATTTTTAAAAAAATGTAAAAACCTGCACAAATGTTACAGGAGGAAACATGCAACCAAACAGCACTGCAGCAGGACCCGAGTCTCTTATCTTCCTGAATACAGACCAAGTGAGTGGATCACTTTTTCCTACGTAGGTGGCTAGAGAGAGAGTGGAGTAGAGAGGAGCAGTGTGGAGTTGACATTCAAATTGCACCGCTTCCTGCAGGGGCCCACACACACACACACACACACACACACACACACACACACACACACACACACACACACACACACACACACACACAC
>JABFDZ020000043.1:8997451-9025088 GCA_019775955.2 Pollimyrus isidori
CACACACACACACACACACACACACACACACACACACACACACACACAGAGTCAGGGGAACCAGGGCAGCACGAAACTAAGCATCCTCCACTCATTAATACACACACCCCACCCCCAAAGAGCAGCCCCAACCTGCTGTGGATCCTAACACTTAGTGTTATCTGTAAATATGAGTCCGGGGTGGGGCTGGGCAATTTCAGATTGATATTATATCACGCATGTGCATTAATCACCAGGGCATCAGATCAGGGGCAAAGCATTTGGCCACATGGCAGCTTTTTGGTACTATACAGACATTTACTTAAACCCACAATTTGTTAAGCAGATCAGTAGTACGACAAAAAATATGAATGAGGTACGTTTTGTGACACCCAGAATTTAGTAATCTGTATAAACTTGGCATATCTTTATGTTTATTAAATTCGGTTAGCAGGCCACACCACGTAATACTGTTCTGGTATACTATGGTTTGGTATCAGTGCGACTGAAGTGGTGGTGAAGAAAGCAACAGCTCAGCAGCCACAACAACTTTTGAAAGTGGAGACCTTTTGGAAAACAAGGTAAAAAGACTTTACTAGTGTGGTGGTACTTTTTGCAGTTCAAAGTCTGACACATTTATTAAACATTAAGATATGTAGAATTGATACCGCATGCTAACTTTTGAGCAGCAAAATGCCTCATTAATATTTTAGACGCACTACCAACCTGCTTAAATTGTGAGCATAGATAAATGTCCGAATAGTATGAAAAAGCTGGCATGCGACCAAATGTTTCGCCTGTCATCTGAAGCCCTGGTGATTACTGCACATGCACAATATAATATCGATATGATATCGCCCGGCCCTACGGCAGGGACAATGTTTGTTTAGAATGAACATCTAACAATGGCTCCTACTATAAGACTATAAGTTCAATCCTAGGGGCAGATGGCGGAGGGGTGGGGGCACGTACAGGGGGCACAATGTGCATTGTGGGCTGAAGTAGGGGTAAAAACACTGCCACTCACATTGAACTTCCTTTAAGAATAGCACCAAAAAGTACTCCAACACACGAGAGAGAGAGAGAGAGAGAGAGAGAGAGAGAGAGAGAGAGAGAGAGAGAGAGAGAGAGAGAGAATGCAATCCTGTATTAGTCACAGTCCGGGACTCAGAGGCCTGACGTCAGTGTTTTTGCCATAAGAGAAAAAAAAATGAGGTCACTGAAAAGCAGAGGGTGGTTAGGAGGGGGATTCTACCACCTTCATGTGGGCAGGTGTACCCCCCAAACACACCCTGCTAGCACAAAGGCCAAGTACACTCCCTCAGTGTTTACATTCAGTGTCAGCGTCTCAATGAAGCACAAGGCATCTAAAGAACAATAACACCAAACTGCATGCCAACAAAAATCCCCATCTGCCACTGAAGATGTAAAGAATACCAAACTTGAAGTCTTAAAATTATAACTTTATTCTCCAAAAAGACTATGTCCATCATTACATTTTCTATTTAAAATGTCAAAATAAAAGAAAAAAAAAAAAAGTTGTGAAAATAGGTACAAAAATGGAAAAAGTAAAACACTGAGGCACACTGTTAGCGGGCCGCGCGTGGGGGAGAGGTGCCAAAGATGGCACTGCGAGAAAGTTCCCAGCACGCCTGGCTGTGCACTCCTGCCACACAGTGAGGGGCCACTTCAGAACGCTCTGCTATGGCCTGCTACCTGCGGGCCGTGAAGGGGTGCAAAGCCAGTGCTCCATGAGAAGGGAGAGGCAGACAACCGCACACGGGGGCTCAGTGCCACCTTACACAAGAGCTTCCAGGTGGCTCCGAAGCGCTGATGCTGCTCTCACGGCGGTAAACCAACTGCTAGTCCTGCAGCAGGCCGCACACCTGCATGCTGCGTGCCCTTTTCCAGAGACCGCGTGCACCCAAGGAGCCTCCCACAGGCAGTGGGCGCCTCCGGAAAAACTAAAAGTTTCTCAGACTCCCACGCACCAAGGCCATGGTGGGCCGCTGATCCTGGGCAACCAGACCACAGATAATAAAGGAGAGGGAAGCAGGTGACTCATCTGCCACTGCTGTCACAGGGGCTCATCTCGGTAAAAAGGAAAAACCTAGGCTCTGACCATCATAGGTGCCTGCACTCTACCAACGGTTACCAAAGAAACAATCTTTTTATTAATTCCAAAAGCAAGACCTGAAAGGGGTGAACCAAATGTACATATAATCACATTTTAATACTTAACAGTTTTAAGGAAACTCTGGAGACATCAACGCGAGATGAAAGCTTACTTGCGAGGCTATGAAATGGTACTTAAATAAAGATGGAAGCCACTGAGGTACACATCTTCAGTCTTTGAATGGAACATGCCAGCGACCACCCCTCTACTCCCGGGTGAAAGCCTTCTTCTGATTGGCTTTCACAATGTCATCAGGGGAGGGAGACAAAAAGTCAAACGGCTGGATGTTAAAGAGAGGCCCCTGTTCCCTGCTCTTAGCCATCTGCACCTGCCTACTATACAGGAATGACCTGTGGTTAATGGCCACCCTCTTCTTCAAGGCCCTGCTAGGCAAGTGAAATGAGAGGGCCAGGGCAAACACAGAGGGCGTGCCAAACACTGAGCGATCTAGGTTCAATGGCAAATGAGCCCCAGGAGAGATGGACAATGACTCAGTCTTAGAGACAGCAGTGCTGGTGGGAGACTGGATGAGCATGCTCAGATCAACAGTCAAGTCCAGACTACTCACAGGTGGCAGCTGGGGTCCTCGAGCTCCCCCATCACATTCTAAAGTGCAGGGCTTGTTCCTGGGCTTCTGTGAAAACACTCTGTCCACCTCACAGGTCCCTAAGGCCTTCTGAGGCAGGGTGGAGTTTACCCTGGAAGGTGGGGCAGAACTTAAGGTGGAGCTCAGAGCAGAAGCCTGGGAAGCAGCACAGGCTCTGTGCTCAGAGGCCAGCTGGGCCAGAGACACAAACCCCGGTGCAGCCAAGCTAGACGACGTGGATGTCCCTGTCGCTGCTGCTGAGCAGAGATCTGACAGCAACACCTGCGGGGCTGACAAACAGGACCCCATATCTAGTGGGGCCTTTAATAAGGTCCCCAAATCGAACCCTGGAGGGGCCTTTGAAGGAGGCCCCAAAGGGAGCCCCAGTGGCGAATTTACGGAGGGTCCTAGTCCCCGCGGAGACTCTGAAATGAATCCTGGTGGCCGATCCAAGCCAGACCTTAGTGCCAGCCCCAAGGAGCTGCTTGGCCGAGTTGGCGACTCAGATGTCTTGCTGCTGTGCTCTCGCATAAGCTCTGCCAGTGACATGCTGCCCTCGCTGCGGACATGCAGCGGGTGCTGGCCAGAATCCTGAAGACTGGCAAGTGACAGACCACCCAGAGAGCCGGATAAGGCAGCCAGGCCCAGACTGCAGGAGTCCAGGCTCCGCGTGGCCACCCCCCCGAGCACGCGTGCGTCCAATTGACCCAATGGCACTGAACTGTCAGCCGCAGGGCAAAGACTCCAACTGGAAGCACATTCTGAAGACGAACCCTGGGACTCTCTTTGGGAAGCTGTGCTCCGCTGAAGGCCTGCATTCATGTCAGGCTTTGCTAAGAGCTGACTAAGACTATAAATGTCCCTGGAGGGCTGGGCAGGTTTGTTGAACGTTTGTTTCTGCTCAAGGGGTTCAGTCTGTAATGAAGAGAATAAGGCGTCTTACCTTACGATAGCCAATGGGGGTCAGTGTGGATTCGGAATGATAGCAGCACCAGGATACAGTCCCAGGTTCACAGTGGACAGATCACACCATGAAAAGAGAAGGAAAACAGGCATTTTGTTAAACGTGTTTATGAAACTCCATTACGATGATATCAGTGCTTTACTAATCATGCGGAAGATCTAGTAAACTGATGGTAACATTCACGAGTGCCATCACTAAAGTCTCACACTGCAGTGCAAGTTCATGTACTGCCCACATTTATCAAACCCACGACAAAAACCCAGTGTCTATGTGTCATATGCAAGCTACAAAAGTGCTTAACATTTCTCACAGCCAGCTGGAGCAGCAAAACACATCTAGCAAGTCAGCTAGCGGGGCTAAGTAGCTATCTGGCACGCAACTATTTCAGTCAGACCTGTTTGCAGTTCCCTAAAGCAAACTAACTGGATGGGCAGCTTTCACAAAAGACATGTCAAAGCGACAAAACTTTGATATGCCCCAGCCCATTATCGTGATATTAAGCATCAGCACTTCACTATGTTGTGCTGACTTGCTCGAGTTGTTACTTATACATCATTTTTGGCCTGGATGTCAATTACCCAGAAATCTCTACGTAACCAGCTAAGCAAGTTTAAAGTACACTAAACAAGGACCTGTTTAAAATTTAATGCAACAGACTACAACCCTCCTAAGAGGAACAAAGGAACCATATCAACATCCCCTTTGTACTTCTCTATGCCTGCCATTCAATAATCACACACTTTTAATGGTTTTTTTGTAATCATTATAATTGTTCTATGCTGTACAACATCAGGGGACAAAGCAAATGTTCATTATTTTCTTTAGTATATTGATCAATATGGAGGAAGGGCCCCACAGTCCTAACCCGCCAGCACCTTCACATAAGGAGCACACCCTAAGATAAGCAGCACAACACACTTGCATACCTCGCTCAGGCTTGGAAGCATGAGATGGTGCTTCTGGTTGGTTCCGTGGGACAACACGGTCTTTTCCTTCATCAGACAGCACCAGGTCAAGGGCACGCTGTGGGTCAAAGTCCACTTTAAGAGCAGCTTGAACAAGGACCGACTCTGGGGTGGAGTCCCCCAGCACTGTGCGCATCTGATCCAGGCATGAGTACAACCTCCCTGAAAAACACGCAGAAAACTGCAATGTGCACCCTCAAAAGACACACATTTTCACATACCTCTGCATCATAAAAATGGGTAGAGGTAAGTCAAGAAAAATACTCAAACACAGCTTCCCCCTGAAGGAGTTCTTAAACTTTTTTTTCCTGAGTGCTCCATTGTAATTTAAGTGAATCCTGTGGAGCCCTCTTAGAATAAAATGAAAATATCCATTTGGGGGAGAAAAGTCACAGTCAAATATTAAGAAAAATAATTAGCATTTGGACAGTTAACCGCTCTTCTCATTGTGTGGCTGAACGTTGGTTTCATTCTGGGGGTGGACGGGATCCCCATTAAAGTCAAACTGTACCCAACATTTTCTTTATTAAAAGGCGTGACACATATTCATGAGGGAAAAAAAGCTCACTGACACGGTAAAGATTAATTACAATGACAGCCAGGTTACAAATTAATAAGACTGAAAAACATCAAGTCTATTGACAGATTTTCATCTGCACTATTTCCCCTCAAACCAAATAGAATTTTAAAACATTCTGATAGGTTGTTCAAGACAATGAATGCATGAAATCATCTTTAACAAACTGAAAAATTGGGCTCCACAATCCTCACACCAAAACTGCACAATTTTAAAAATCCAAGCCAAAACCAACAGGCTCAAACAGCTGCAACTACAAAAAGCAAATATTGTCTAACCTGAGATCATTAAGACACTGCAGATAAAACAGAGAAATATGAGTATTTTACCTAATGCTAGAGAATAAATCTTTGCAAGTAGGTAAGTACTTCTAACTGAACGGACACAATTAGGAGCACAAGATACAGCATATCAGAAGCATAAATGTACTTTTCCCCTCACTGAATGTTACGCAGACTGCACATGACAGTTGATAAAAGCAAGAAAGAGAGCAATAAACCGGAAAAGTAAAATGTAATATTTAAAATTCAAAGTGTTTTAATGTATAAATACTGATAATAATTCAGTATTAGTACTGCAGATTATTGCAAATTGCTGTCTAGAAAGACAACAACTTGAAGGAAAAAATATGTAGTTCTGAGTTTTCATAAAGAGACACACTGAAGTCCATGGCTGTGAATCCTCCATATGGGCATCTAATGTTGTTCCTACCCTGGTCCAGGGGGTTGAGGTTGTGACTCAGATTGGGAGACATGGGCGTCTCCTCCTCAGCCTCATACTCTTCCTCCTCTAGGGTTTCCACACAGCTCGCCTGCCTTTCATGTCGAGAGTAGATGAACTGGGCAGCTATGCAATCAACCAGAGAGTATCCTCAGAACAATGCCCGGGACACAGTAGCAGTTTGGCAAGCATCAGTCAATCTCAACATTGCTAACATCTGAGCAGACTCCACAACATACAACACTCATCCATGTTCAAGGACAAAGAAATTAATGACGTAAGGGCTGACTTCACGAAATTAGGTTGTTAATAACTTTGCAATTAAATGGAAACATGCATTTGCTAATTTTATAGCAAAATTCAATATTACTGTACACCGAGTTGCAAGGAATGACACAAACCTGTAGCCGGTGATATACAGTAGTCATCGTCCACGGAGTGTCCGTATACATCGTCATCGTCAAAGTCTATAAAATATGTACATATGATATAGAAATAGATCAATATGATTGATAAATGATAAAACATACATGACTATGATAACTAAAGAACCATTGGTTTTATAGACTTCGCTGGCTACGTATGTGTTTCATGATTCAACCTATAGTTTTAGGGACAAGTTCTTAATAAAGTTGCGGCAGAACGTCATCTAGTTGGCATATGCTGCTTAACCTTTTAAGACCTAACCAACTTGATAGATAGATATCGAGGAAGCGAGCAACATATGAAGCTAGCATTAGCCAAACGTGTGTGAGGCAGTAATAGTTAATTACAGTATGTATTATTTTGCTTTACAATATTAAATCCAAATGACGGATGAAACAGCACCTCAGTCTGGGCCGTACGGATGAACTGACAGCTTTTCAAAACCGACACGACAGCAGTAAAGTCTGAGTATCGCTTTACAGGCCTTTGAAGGCATACTTTAAAAATGCACTCTAAGGCGGTTCACAGCATCTACCTTCGTCGTAGTTATAAGCGCGGACATTTCTGTGTCGAGACATTTTGAACGTTATTTCTTCTCGGCCCTAGTGTGCTTCAGAAAAAGCGGACAGTTGACAGGAGTCTAGTAGCCACCGCGAAAGCCTCACTCTCCGTCCGCCATGTCGGCTTCCACTTTGAACAGCTCGCGCAGGCGCGTATTTCACAGTCACGTGACACGCTACTCCTGGCTAATACACCGCAAAGTGTGGCTCAGCTCAGTCCGGGATGGGATGGGATGGGATGGGATGGGAAGGTGGAACGGTAACCGGGTTGAGTGCTCTTAACACAGAACTGACAGTGGACCGTGTGTGTAACACGGGGCATGCTGGCTAATTCCAAATCCACGATCAGTGTCGCTGTGGGTTGCCAACTCTCAGTCATCTGGCGTGACACTCGCACTTTCAGACTCTCACGTAAGACATCTCACAGAAAATCCTTATTATTCTATTATACACCTAAAAAGAGCTATCTTTAGATAGTTTGCGAACTTTACAGAGTAATAAATAAACATACATGTAAGTGCGTGTGCATGTGTGCAAACTTGTCTGGAATTGAAAACCTTGCTCCAGCCAGCTGACCAAACTTAAACCCTGCAAAACATTTAGACAGGAGTCGCGTTCAGACTGAACTTAAACATTATCGCATTTATTTCTGTTTAAAGAGAAAACAAATAGTCTTTAATTTATTGCAGCAGTATTACATTTCTTACATTAGTTGCAGTATCTGAGTAATCCCATTCGGGTCTCCAGTCAGGGTTTTATTTAAGAAATGTATGACACGTAAGTTTTATTAAGACAAATACAAAACTACTGTATTCACCATGTGCCCCAAGAAGCTTAGAGTAGCCTATTTTTTCAAGGTACGTTGTGTCCAGAAATGAGTCCTATGAATTCCTGGAAATGACGGAGAGTGAGGATGATTCAAATGTCTTACTTAACATCTAAAATTACACAAAACAAGTAGGTGTCCCAGTAGTATTCAGCCAAAAATGCTGCTCTGAACCTCAACACATAGTGATGTTATTTGGATAATCTTAATTAAAGCAATGTGTCCAACATAAAGGGATAACTATCCAAGTTGCATACAACATATTAGTCCACCCATTTTCTGTATCCACTGATGATGGATTATGAGGGTCCCAGAAACTATGGCCACAAGGCAGGGAACAACTCAGCAATAACCCATCACTAGGCAAAGTATAGAAACTCTAATTAACCTCAGCATGTTTTGGACTGTGGGGTAAAACTAGAAGAAACTCCACAGGCACAGAACCCTGGTCCCAGAAGTGCAAGGCAACCATTATAATATCTACACCACTGTGCCTCCCTACAAATAAATAATTGATATTGACAAAATGAAAAAACTGGCATGCCCTCAGACTCACCTCCAGCGCTATCCAAGGTCAAGGGTCACGAGTGCACCCACAGAGCTTTCATTTCCTGTACTTCCTTCACCATTTTCAAAATGTGTTAACCACTGAGGGTCATGCGAATGAAGCATAAAATTTGCACATATTTCTAAATAACTCAATATTCAAGAACATGCTCCGAATTCACCAAATTGACAAGATTTAAATCTGCAGTGCTATCAGGCTTGGTTTCAGTCAGCTTATCTGAAGCATACAGTAAGGTTCAGATGGATAGCTTTTGCTTTTTAAATGCATTGCTTAAGCTTCGGACTGAAAAAAAATCAACAGTAACTATTAACTGTCTCATTTCATTTCTACTTTCAACTGTATTTTCCATGCAACAACTCTTGAGTCTAGCCAGACTGACAAACTTAAGCATCTTTAACACCCACAGAGCTAAAGAACACTATGTATATATCTACATATATACGAATGACTCAATCGGTCTTGGTTGCATTTTCTGAGATGTTCATTTGATGAGACATTCATTCAGTGGCACACAATGTTCAGCAAAAACTACAAAATGCAACAATACATGTCAGTAGACAACCAAACTACTTGAATGAGATAAACCTTAGCATTCATCTTATCGAAAAACATTTGCATAGGCAATTCACAACTGATAAGTCTTTTTCATTTGCCTTATCTCTCTCCAGACTGATGAGCGGCTCTAGAATTACCTTTTCCTTTCATCGAAAAGGTGAGATTTATTTTAAAAATTCTCTCTCTGAATCAGGTCAACACCCAGATTATATGACAGTAATTTAAAAATAATAAAAGATATGGATAGGGCGTTTTGTTCCCAATTTTTTCTATTGAAGATTGGTCATGTGTTTTGAAAGTGAAAACTGATGAAATGGATGTAAAGGGCAGCATGTTCAAATCCCACCTTTGAGCTGAGTACAGTCTTCATGTAGCATCTGTCAGCTACTCTGCTTTCATCCTGCAGTCCAAAAACATGCAGGGATTCTAACTGCTGACTGTAAAATGCCCATTATGGATGTGACTGGTACCACTACAACCACCCTGCGCCAGTTGGATGATTGATAGATAGATAGATAGATAGATAGATAGATAGATAGATAGATAATTGGAAGTGACAATGACATTGAAATGAGTTTATTTCCAAATTTCAGAAAATCAGAGGTTGAAACTTCCAACCTGCTAAAATTCTACATAAAACGTTGCATATTGGATATTTCCCTTTGGTTTTGCCACTTTGTTCTGATTCATAAAGGAGTGGCGTTAGCCAAACTATTTAAAAAAAACTTCCGAATATTTTCTGAAAAAGCACCATACAAGCAAAATGAATCAGGGAAAGTGATATTGTTCCTCTTATTTAATAGTTCCGGTTGTAGGCAGCTCACGTTACAATCCGCGAAACTGTACTATTTCACCTGGCTGCAAGACAGCATGGATTATGGATAATAAAACGATATTTTTACGTTAAAGATTCGGAGAGTTAACATTGTGATCAAATTAGTACTGGCCTTCATTTACGATATTAGCTCGTTTTGCGAATTGTCTGAAGATTCAACGGTATCACGTTGGCATACAATGTAGTACAGCAGCAAAAACAAAGCTTTCTGTTCAGCCAGTAGATACAGTACAGCCCATTTTAAATGTGCATCACTTTAACCGGTTTTTAAAAACGGTGTGTAAAAAGCTCAAGTCAGAATAAATTGGCGTTCAGGATTACGAACCTTATTAAAACCACGCGGGTAGTAGTTTTTAATTTCCTTTCGCAGAGATAATATGCGACGTTGTAACAGTCTTCATGTACGTACTAACGTAGTACCACATTGCACTGAACTCATAAATTTACATCTTAATATGACATGTGGGAAACCCAACGGAGCCCGTCTGACAGCACGTCGCCATGTGCGGCTGTAGCGCATGCGAACGCGCGTCTAATTCAGCTAAGTCTCTATTAAATTTTAAATGTTTTATTCATTTGCGAATACATAGGTTTACACACTCACATGCGGGAAACAATTCGACTTTTAATTTTCCTATAACGTATTTCATTTCAAACAGGTGGATTATAGAGAATTCTGGGGGCAATTCTCTCCTCTTACAAACAGGTAAGACACGTGTCAGTTTTTTCTCCATTTAACGAGAAGTTTCATTTACGGAAAAAGCCAACCATTTATAAGTTTCTGACCAACGTTTAAGATTCGGAGACATAAATAATATTGTTCGATAGTCTGGAGTTTACTAAGCAAAGTAGATTTAAACAAACATTTTTCAAAGTGAAACTAATATTACACATGTGAGCGTCTATACAATACAAATTAAATATTAACTTTAGAAAGTCCCCATTTACTTGTAGCAGCTTTCTAGAAAAGCGTGGAAGACATATTATGCTCCCAAGTATCCACAGCAATTGCAAACCGAAAAATACAGGGGGGAAAGAAACCTAGTCAAACTGATCGTTACCACTCCTGCTACATACCCCATTCCTTAATTGTGCATATTCTCCACAGTAACAGTTAGCCCCACCTCAATAAAAAAGAAGTAATGTTAAGTGCTGAGAGTTTAGCGGGGACTGGACCGAAAAACGCGCCTTGCTCACACCGGGGCAGCAGAATATTGCGCTTGCGTAAAGAAACGGGGCGCCAAATTTAGCGCGGAGGGAGGGCCCTAAAAAGCTTTGTTTGATGGCATCTGTTTACACTCCCTTCATTCTTTAATGTCAACCTGCTCCTTGTCCCGAGATAACTCCAAGTGCTATAGACGAATACTTGCAGCAAGTCACCGCTTTCTTACCTTGATGATGGCTAGGCGGCCAAGACATAGGTACAGTACAGTATTTTTTGTTTTCCGCATAAACGCATTGCACTTTTAAAAACATAATCTTGTTTACATGATTTTACGCATATTTCTGCAGATTATTTACATTATTGCTATACTTTTTAATTTTATTTTAATAAATACGCTTATGCTTGCAACGTGAAGGCGCACCTAGCGTACGGGTAATAGGCTGTTGAAGGAGCGTGAACTTTAATTTTAATAATTTTTTTTTACGCTACGGTTTTGATGGTTCTGTTTTGTGGAAATGTCAAAGCGAGCATATGGCAGATGGGGAAAGTTTTGAAACGGGGCAGCCCGGCGTGCCACCGGGTCGTTACATTTATATTTTCATTCATTACGAGGGGTAGCAGGTAGAGGAGGTCAGGTGACAGGTGGGCAAAGGAAGCGCCGCGGCCGGCCGGGATGCGGCAGATGCGGGCAGTTTACGGACTCGGTGCGTGAGGAATTAGCGGCTGTGTGTTTCTTCATAGACAACACGCTGTGGTCTGTTCTCCACCATGCCAATCGCTCCTAATTGATTGTGGAAGTGGAAGTTAACCATTTTATATCTAGTTTTTATGGATCTAACATGGAATCCTTTAGGCGATTATCATTCACAATAATATGTGTTAACTTAAAACTCTGTCAAAATGTATTTTTCTTAATAAAAAATACTTTAGATCGCTGTTCTATGGAAATTAGGGGTTACTACTTACGCATTCATGGTACTGCCACGCTGCCGCTTCCCTGAATGTTGTAGCTGCAGTTTAGTAAAAGGTGACTTTGTAAGATCTCGGACTTGAAGTAATTTAGAGAAAACCTCCTCGTGCAATTTGACTTGCGAGTCAGAGTTTGAGATGAGACGACCAGAGACTGACTCACCAATGAAAGCTAACCGAATAACGCGAGAACCTGTTTAAAAGGATTGTTACAAAAAAGAAATTCTCGTTTTTAATTCGCTGTTCATCCAGAAACTAAGTATGAATTAAAACAACTTAGTTTGCATATTAGTGCCGTATACGCAATTAATTGGATTTCGCTTAACCGTCTCTGTGCTGGTCCCAAATTTCATCTGCTACAAGTCGGCTTATATAACTTTTACTTGTATTCTTCCGAACGCTTTATTTCTGTAATCTGAACTTTCAAGTTTTCGCCGATGCATTCATTGGAGTTTATGATGTAATAAAGTAAAATCAATATTCGTTTCATAGATGTACGTTGTTTCCACGTACATTGTCAGTGGGGGGAAATTCTGGTACTTACGCATAATAACCGACTGATTTGGTGAATAATGCATAGTCTGATAAATCTGACTGATTTGCACCAACGTTATTTATTGTTTTGGTAATTAATTCATATATTATTCATATAAAATATACCTGCTAGTTAAGGAAGTAGAAATAAAGCAATTGTGGTTGTCTAGTTTTCCTTTGTTCAGTAGCAGTAATGGTTCCTAATAGTGGTTGTGCCAACAATGTAAGGGTTAAGTTCATATAGACTTTGTGCACAAAGGGCATTATCTCCTGCTTCAGTGTAGTATTCTCCACGTTTAACTTTGTTTTGAAGTTTGATTGGTGGAGTTTCTGCCAAATGGCTGATTATCTTGTTGTCCAACAATACATGCACAGGTCTGGACTTGCAGAAGTCATGAAAAAGTAATTAACATTGCCAATTCTTGTTCACGTATCTGTGGAAACCAAAAACATTAAAACCAGTTTTTCAAAATATGTACCTTACGTCTTACTTTACTCAAACCTGATCCTGCAAGATTTACTGGTTTTGTCAGTAGTAGACTAAGTTTTTTTTTTTTTTTTTTTGCCAGGGGTGGGGGTGTGTGTGTGTGGGGGGGCTTATTTTTGTTTTCACAATTTTCATTCCAGTTTCTCTTATGGAACAAGGAAAGGTTTCAGCTTCTTGTTTAATGCTCCCATGCTTCTTCTTCCCCTGCTTACAGTGTGTACAGCAGCGACGAGGAAGACGATGATGTGGAACTCTATGACCACGACTATGATGGACCGGTGCCAAAGTCAGGGAAACGGCATCTCGGCAAAACCCGGTGGACCCGGGATGAGGTGGGAAAGAGCCACTGATCATCCGCTGACTTAGTTGAGCTGCATGTGTGTATGATCCACTTGCATTACACGTGTGACTCATCGGATGCCAAACCATAGGAACACATCATCATACTCTGCATTTCTATCTGCCAGCGTGTAATGATGTCTTGGCTATTCTCTTAGTCAACGTTAGTAATGATGGCTGGTGTTTAGTAACAGTCACTAATTTTTCTTTTGCAGGATGAAAAATTGAAGAAACTCGTTGAGCACCATGGTTCTGAAGACTGGAAAGTTATTGCCAGTTTCCTTCCTGTAAGAACAGCATCTTTCTCAATGATCAGGCACTAGAAGCTTATTGGCCTCAATTCAACAATTTTATCTTCCTTTTCGCAATGACATTATAGATCTTTCTTTTATCTACACTATATATGTGCCTATGCTTAACTCGTAATATCCACCTTGTTAAAGAAATGCCTTGTGTTCCAGAGCAAAGGAGATACTACTAGGCCCATGTCATTGATGACAGTGGTTTTTCACGCTAACATTTTGTTTAGTCCATTTGCATGTTTCTAAAGCCAGAATTTGAGGTTGATATCCGGACATGTATTTGCCGATTTGCATTTCTTTGAAGAGATTTCGAGAGTTGTCATTTATTTTGAGGTTTGAAAAGTGTCTCTTTTGGCTTGGGAAAACGGGAATCTGTTTTGATAACCCACTTTAGAATGACATTGCACCTGTAGGTGATTTCATTTCTCCAAATAAAACATTTAATCGAGTTGTAGAATTAGAATAGAAAATTAGAATTGTTTCATTTCTAAATAATGTAAGGATTTCAGGCACCTGCTATTTTCATATGTAGTTTAAGGGAGAAGTCTGGTCGGGCATAAGCTGCCGAATGCGGTCAAGAAACAGCTGTACGTTTTGAATGTCCTGAATTAGTAAAGGGTGGTAAAATTGTGGAGAAATGAGCTTGGATAGTCCCTTTACCTGAATGGCTCTGTTTTTTCCCCATTTCTGAGCAGAACCGCACAGACGTGCAGTGCCAGCATCGCTGGCAGAAAGTGCTGAACCCAGAACTCATCAAAGGTCCGTGGACCAAGGAGGAGGACCAACGGGTAAGAACCATTTAACTTGCTAAATAATGGGTAGATCTCTAGGACAAATGCCTTGGTTATTTACTCTATGACAGATTACATGAACACCTCGTTTTGGTGAAAAGTTGATGAAATGGTGTCTAGATATCTTGAGTAATATAATAATGGATAAATGAAATTACTTGCATTCATCCAAGGTTCTGTGGAACCATTAATTCTAAAATGCAGCATGTTCTGGGTCGTGCAGGTGATTGAACTGGTGCAGAAGTATGGGCCCAAACGCTGGTCCGTCATTGCCAAGCACTTGAAGGGTCGGATTGGCAAACAGTGTAGGGAGCGTTGGCACAACCACTTAAACCCTGAGGTGAAGAAGACCTCTTGGACGGAGGAAGAGGATCGCATCATCTACCAAGCCCATGAGAAGCTGGGGAACAGATGGGCCGAGATTGCCAAGCTACTGCCTGGAAGGTAGCAGGGCCCCCATCACGCACCTGTGTATCTGTAAAATCCCCATGCACTATAATGGGATGTGATGTTTGTCTAACTCTGGGTTTGAGTTCTTAATTCCTTCCAGTGTGAACTCAGCAAAATCTCCCAATGGTGTAATATACGCTGTGTGTGTATGTACCATAGTGGATGGAGTAATATACGTTTTGACAGTTTGGTGGGGATTGCAGGAGGTTAATTTTTTATTAATTCATTTCTTGCACAGGACTGATAATGCTATCAAGAACCACTGGAACTCCACCATGCGGCGAAAGGTGGAGCAGGAGGGCTATCTGCAGCCAGCCCCTAAGCCTGGCCCCCCAGCAATGGGCCCGGGGTACTCAAAGTCTAGTCAACTCATGGGCTTCACCCACCCCTCGCCCCCCTCTCAGATACCCCCCCCATCACCTGTCAGTGGCGACTTCTCCTACTACCCTGCCTCAGAGACACCCCGGGTATGAGCTGCCTGTACTTCCATATGCTGATGTGTCTCGGATTGAGCACGGTTGCTTATTGGCTTGTTAGCGTTAGCTAGCTAGTTCTCTGGGCTTGAGCTCCTCTTGTAGTTGTCGTGCTACGCTGTGATGCTAGCAGGTAACAGGAACCTCCTAGAAACCCATTCTGCGAGCTGTTCCAGTTGCCCAAACCTGACCTGACCCGGTGGTGTGATCACCTGTTGAGACTTGCTTCGGACTGAAATGTGTTTTCTGCTCTCTGATTTCGTGATCAGGTGCCTTTCCTGCACGTCAACATTCTGAACATCCCAGATCGCAGAGCTGCTGCAATACAGGTAAGTGGCATCGGTATGGCTGAATAGCATATTGCTCAGTGCGTAACAGGTGGACACTTACCTCCTTAAATGTTGTTTTAAGGCTCGGGGTTATGTAAGGTGAATAGAAACCTTCTTTAAACAAATATGCATTCAAATTCTATACCAAGGATTGAACACCGTGGCTATGCTGAAGGCCAGAGCAGTCTCTGTGTGTGTCTACCTGTACACCTGCATTTCCACTGGGTCCTTCACCTCACTCTTCATCACAGAGGTGCTACAATGACGAAGATCCAGAGAAGGAGAAACGGGTGAAGGAGATCGAGTTGCTGCTGAAGTCAACCGAGAATGAACTGCGCGGACAGGCAGCCTTGCCGGTAAGAGCGCTTGGCTGAATGTCGGCGGTATTTCCCAGAGACTTTAATAAGGTCTATCATAATGTTTAAAGATGTAATCCTCAGTACTTTAAATAAACAACAGTTTTTCAATTTACTGGTTTTTCTATTATTATCTGGTTTTCAGACCAGAGTTTTTAAAACTAGAGGAATATCCATCGAAAGCGAATTTCTTTCATTTGAATCGATTTTCCTTAAAAAGCTACGTAACTAGATTTTACCAAATGCACATCTAGTAAGATCGACCAGCCTCCAGTTTTCCCTCCATTTGCTAGTAGCTTAAATATCCTTGACTGTGAGCTGGTTGCAGCGCAGAGCTTATCTTCCAACCTGTTTATGAAGAATCCAATGGTTTCTGTACCATCAGTGCAAGGAAACATCTGGGCCTGATTTCACATGCAAACTGCTGAATTGATGCAATCGCCTTATCTTGTGCAAGGCGGACCTGAGTTCCCTTTCTGTGGCTCTCTTCAGGGCCACATGCCCAGCTACCCAGGATGGAACAGGACCTTGGCTGATGGGACGGGGCCCCACAGGGAGGGTGTGACCACTTCCTGCCTGGGGGAGCAGCACCCGGCAGCGCCGCCCCCTCCGCTTGACCGTGGCTGCCTGCCGGAGGAGGGTGCGTCCTCAGGCCGGCCACAGCCGATGGCAACCCTCCCCGACTACATCGTCTCCGTCATCGACTCGGTAAGCGAGCGTGCGGCGGAAGAGGCTCTGCAAGAGGGGGTCTGTCGCAGCGTCACCCCTGGCCAAAACCCACCGAGACCGAGTGAGACTGCCCCTGAAAGCTCTGCCTCCTCCATCTTTCAGGACCCCCGGGCCTGGGGGCACAGGCCCAAAGCAGGTGGTGTGGGCCAGGCCAGCAGGGCTTCTTCTGGGGCCCTGAACGAGCCAGCTGTCAGTCAGGACTCTGGGGGCTGCGTCTCGCCCGAAGGGGGGGGCGGCGACGAGGCTGACAGTGGAATCTTCACTCTGTCCGCCTTGGCCTGCTCCTCCCCGGGGTTGTCCCCTGTCAAACACCTGCCCTTCTCACCTTCACAGGTAGCTGAGAGCCAACAATGGCTGAGAACGGGTTCAGAATTAACAGACTAATCACACGTAGATCAGCGTTTGATTAGCCTAACTCCTCTTCAGTGCCTTAGGCTCAATCACTGCTGATTTTCCCCTCTCTTGGATCAGTCAGTCCTGTATAGGAGTAGGTCTCATATTTTAACTTCCATTCACACCATTGGTCTTCTAGATCCTTTTTTGATTCATTGTTGCCCTTTCTTCACCCTTGATGGACAAGCACAAGTTGAGTTTTGTGAAGGTTATATTTTTAGCTTCCGGTGTGTTTTCCAGGTTATGTATGGAGTGTCAGTAACGGGTAAAGAGGTGTATGCAGAAATGCAAACCTCACAATTCAAAATTCAAACCCTTCAAGATTGGGTTTTAACGTGAAACAAGGGCCAAAACCTATGTCAAACTCAACTTGTCCTCAAGAATCAATACATGGCATTTATCTGTGAAAAATCAAATGAAATTATTGTGTTTTCATTTATCAATATTAACATGCCATTGTTTGTTTTGTTTTCCTTGCAGTTTTTGAACATGGTTCCAGAAAATTCGGACATTGATCTTCCACCATTAACCTCAACACCTGTCTGCTCCCAGAAGTCTTTGAGTGCAGCTTCTCTTCATCGTGACCATGCGCTCAAGCCCCAAAAAGAAAACGACATGTGAGTCCCATCTCCTCTTCAAGCTTGTGGGCGTCACCATGACAGGACCGTCCATATCACAGCACTTTGCTTTTTCGTAGTTTCCGAACCCCTAACCTCCGGCGATCGGTCATGGAGACCTCCCCTCGAACGCCCACACCTTTCCGAACCTCTCTGGCTCTTCAGGAGATCAAATATGGTCCGTTAAAGATGTTGGTGAGTCAACAGCATTCGACACTGTATTATTTTTTTTTTTACCCTGAGAAAATGCAGTGATCTCGTAAAATCATCTGAGCCCACATCACACTTAATGTTTCCGAAGAGTAATGTGACTCTCCGTGGCCACGCACCCAGTTTCCTGTTATGATGCCTTTCTGATCCTGGAAAATACGGGTGTTTTCCAGCCACACAGTCCCATGCAGCCAGACCTGGCTGAAGTGATCAAGCAGGAGCCCCTGGAGGATGAAGCATCTCCAGGGATCGACCTGGATGACCAACCACCCTTGAAGAAGATCAAACAAGAGGTACTTTCCATTACCGAAGCCTCTAGGTGTATAGGGTTCAATAGCTGTGTGTGGGTTGACCCTGCGCTCCATGCTTGTGCAGGTGTTACCTAACTGGATGTGTGTGGGTTGACCCATCCTTGATGTGCTCGCAGGTTGACATTGTTTGTGAGCGGAGCTGCCTTCAATGGGAAGGGGAGTCTCTCCAGACCCAGCTGTTTCCCCCAAGCAGCTCCCTGGACAACATGCCTGTGAGTGCTCCCGTGTCCACAACAAGCCAGCACACCTCCCTCACACCAGTTCGACCTTGCTCATCGAGAGACGCCAATGGGCAGCTTGCAGTAGCATCAGGCTACACACTGGCTGTCCCTAAACAGCTACTGTGTACTGAGTCCTTCCAAAGGATCTACTCGCGGCTGTGAAAAGTCTCACCCCATTGCATGGGAGCGTGGAGGATCTGCTGCGGGCCCGGCAATATCTCTAGCGTTAATGCTGTTTTATTTTGTGTTTCTCTCTCCTAGGACCTCCTTACCAGCTCAGTGTTAATGGTGCCAGGGTGTGAAAAGGACGAAGACGGCCACGTTAAAGTGTACCATGTTCCACGAAGGCCCATAGGGAGCCCCATACAGGTAAGGGGCGGGGTTTGTGGGTTTTGTGGCCTTTGTGGGCTTTGTCAGTGCATCTGGCTTTTCCTCAGTGATCAGGAAGTGAAAAGATATCAACATACCATCTGTATAACAGTTGGAATTAGTGATACCGATTAGAGAGCAGCTGTAAAGGTTATTTGGATATTGAAGGTCTTTGCTAATGTAAGACTGACCGTGTGGTTTGTAGGAAATGTAACACTGGGGCAAAACTGATTATTCTGATAAAATATAAAAGCTTATCTTGTAAATCAAGGTTTTGTTGACATCAAACAGCTTCTGCGACAATTTCACTCGTAAACCTGGTACGTTGAATGTAACTACAGAGTTGTGAGCATGCTAAGATACCAGTGATACTGGTACAGTTAGCAGTTCTGCTACTGCACAGCTATATAGCTAAATAACCTAAATAAACTAATTCATCTTCAGACCTTTGAGCTTGGTGCTGCCCACACAGCTGTAATTATTTTTTGTGAACTTGATGCTGAAATCTCTCCATGTCTCTGCCTTTTGATGGTGATAGATGAATGCATGGGAAGCAGTGCCTTGTGGGAAGACAGAGGACCACCTGCTGGTGCCAGAGCCAAGCCACAAGTACATTAACACTTTCTCTACCAGGACGCTGGTCATGTGACTGCCTCAAGCGTAATGATAGAAACAAAGGAAAACACTTCAAGTTGATTGTAAAACATCAACTCTCCCCTGCATGAAGCTGGTGGAGATGCAGCACAGAATCTATTTGTTGTGGTACAACAGTTGGGAGGCATAATTGTGCGCACACTTGTTGGATTTCAACAAACCAAAGATGTTTCAATGATGTATGATAATGTTTTTCTCTTTTTTTTGTGAAATGGAACACATACCTAAACTCCCTAGGTAAACGTAATAACTGTTAAATGTATTTTTATTGATATTAATATAAAGAACAACAAGAATAATTTATTTTCCATGAGGTCGTTTTCTGCTATTGGCAAAACAAGCAGTGTTTCTCTCCAGTATTGGGTCTTTCTGACTCACACGTTTGCGACAGACGGACAGACAAACAGTATGTGTCTAAAAGCATTATTACATACCAAATTAGTTCAAGGGAAATATTTAAAAAGTATAACATTGCTTCTGACGTATTTTGACTACTTGGTTTTAAAACTACTATTGTGTGTCTTTCAGTTTTGTCTTTTGTTTAGTTCAGTTGTGTTTCGATTACCAGCTTGCCCACAAATGATACTGTATGGAAAAAAAATTCTTTTGAACAAATGTACATTTTTGTTTTGTAGTACAGTGAATGCTAAAGGACCTGGATGTTGTTGCTGCTAAGGTTGGCATGTTTTAACTAAAGAAAAGGCAGGCAGTGCATGCATGAGAATTCTTTTTTCACTGCATACATGGTACTGCATACAGTACAGTATCACTAGGTCTGGGGAAAACCTTGTTTTCAAGATTGTTTGTTTTTATAGTGTTGATCTGTTTTTTTTACGTTCATGACATCTGCTTAATGCAAAGCTGTAGCGAAGTTTCTGTGACCATTCTTAGCTTACAGACGTATTATTTGGTTGCGTTTTTTACTGTTATTTTGCAAAACTCTCACAATTCCTTTTTTATAAAACAAATTTGTTTACTGCCCTGTAAATAAAGGTGTGTTTTTTTTCAGTTGTTTTGCTTTTTTTAAACAAGAAATTGAAATATTTTAATCTGGCCAAAGGTTCAGTAAAAGCATTCAGAGCTGTGGTCATTGAAAGGTGATTTAGCCTCTCGACATTTTTCTACTTTTTATTTCAATTCTGTAGGGACCTGCTACAAGGTGACCTTCATGTCAGCATGTAGATGACCTCAAACCCCTAGCTGTGCATAGGGGAGTCGTCAGTCATGTTCTTCTGAGCAGGACTCTTACATTATGGGCCAAAAATGTTCATATTTATGATGATTTAAAAAACACAAATAGCCCAAGTTTTCTATCTCCAGTGGTTAGTCTTATCCTGCCTTCCGCACTTTTCCTCTACAGTTCAGTCCACATTCACACATACACACACGTATATAATATTTGAAAGGTGTTATTTTGCTGGAACTACTGGTATAGAATGAGTACGATGCCTGGATTATGTACTATATGGAATTAACATGAAGACCTATAGTGTTTGGTATGGTGGGGTATTTCCATTGTTTTCACACGACAAAACAAGCGCTTTCGGGGTTATGGGGGCAGGCAAGAGCATCTGTCACACACACACCCACCCACACCTGTCAGGGAGATCTGTCTTTATGACTTCCTCACTTTCTCTTCGTTCCCCAGAGTGCGGGTGCCACTAAACCTGGCTATTGTGACAAATATGAGGTCCAGCATAGTCTCTTGAGGGAGCACACTTCCTTGAAGAGCAGCAGCAGTGGGCATAGAGGTCTATATTTAAGACTCCATGTTTTCACATCCCCATTGGCCACCTGCCCCTTTGCTTTGCTCCCAGAATCCCTTGCTCCACTGGGCAAGAAAGCCACACAGTGGGATGCTGCTCAGCCTGTTTACTCACTGAAAGGACTTCACAGGCTGACTAATATGGGCCTAATCAACTCACCGTCAACAAGAAAAGTAAGCCACTGTATATGCTCTATTCATAATGCCAGCATGACCACCATATATTTGGCAAGATGCTGGCTCAAAGCAAAATATAATAGATTAATATAGGCCAAGCACCAATGGTATTCAAGACTGGCTGAAAGAGGTGAATGATGACTCAGGTGAGTTTCTAAAGCAGAGCAAAAAGGCACTTGGTGTTCTGGAATTTTCTTTCACCCGTATTCCATTGTCTGGAGTCGGCTTGGTGCAGCGCGGCCCTCGTACATCCGCAGGAAGAGACCCTCCTGAGAAATGCAGCGAGAAGCTGTGAGGCTGCTTCCAGGCCGAGGGGACAGAGGCCCAGGCTCTGAAATAGCCGGAGAGCGGCAGCCTCGCTCCCCAAGTCGCTTTCAGCTCTTCTGATACTGAAAGGAGCAGCTCAGAGGCGAAAACAAGAGCTGCTGCACTGGCACATCGGCCCCCCCTGTGTCTGGCTGCTTTCAGTCATGCATGTGCTTCACGCAATACTAACCACTGCCCCCCCCTCGCCTGAGGCCTGGGGGGCAGAGGAGCCTGGGGCCTCTGCTGGAGACATGTGTGTTTGTGTGTGTGTATGTGTGTTTGTGTAGATTATGTTTATATTGCATCGCGGGGACCAAATGTACCCCACAATGTGATAAAAACGACTGTATTTAGAGAATTAAGAAGTCATTATTTTGACATTGTGAGGTCCTCACAAAGATTTGTGGACGTAATCGAAAAACTTTTTTGGTTACTTATGGATAAGGTTAGCGCTGAGTAGAGGATAAGGTCATCGTGTTGTGATTATAGTTTTCCCCATAATGAATGGAGAGTCCCCACAAATATATAAATACAAACCTGTGTGTGCGCGCGCGCATGTGTGTGAGTCAGGCTACAGGGGGTGGGGGGGCACAGCCTGTACCTTTTGGTCACAGTGATGGAGGAAAGCCAGTCAGCTCATAAGTGAAAGTTTACATACCATGTCTGTGTGGCGGCTATGGTGTCGGGTTACAAGTCAACCTGCCATTGTACGTGACTCTGGTGGTGTGTAGTCTGTGTGCTCGTGCATGTGCGTTCATTTATGTGTGTATGGACGTGTATAGATCATGGCATAGAGAGATAGAGAGACTTTCAGAACAAACTTTCAGAGCAGGATGTCTTCTTCCAGCACCCTATATCGGGGACACACACACGCACACACACACACCTGCATGCAGGGCTGGAACGACAGCTGGCTGAGAGAGTGAGCGGGCAGGAGAGTGGGGGGTTAGGGTGGGTGGGTGGGGAGGATGCCCTCACTGCCACACAAACAACACAAACACTGGATCGCAGGTGTGGCCTCTTGTATAGACCTATTGTTTCAGAAGCTGAATGCAAAAGCCTTTGTAACCCTCACAAACATGCAGCTCACGCCGCGACCACTCATCACTGCCTACCACATATGGCCCGGCATCCCATATTCAAACACACACACAAAATCTGTCTCATTCTGTGTGTTCAGTCAGCAAATCCCAATGAGATCATGATCTTGTTGAAAACAGAGTTAAATGCTGAAATGCTACCAGCTTTGTTGTTTCTTAGCAAAAACTACCTGGATCAGGTAGCAATACATTTACACAGTACCAGTCAAATGTGTGGGGACAACAAATTTGACGGCTCATTATGCATTTGTCTCTGTTTTAGCTATGTTAGTCATCTCACAGTAAAAGGCGATGAAGTAATGCATATCAAATATTGCTATGACCAAGAGAAGTGTTTTTCTTAAAATTTTAACTCTCCAAATAGCCCCTTTTGCTTCAGTGACGGCATTGCAGCCTCCTGACAAACTTTTAATCAGTTTCCAGATGTAGCCACCCGGAATGCTTCTCCAACAGCCCTGAAGGAGTTTCCACCTTGCTCATACTCTTTGGCCCAATTCATTCCAAACTTTATAGCTCAGTAGGGTTTAGGTCAATTTAAGTTGATTTAGGCGATTGTGGGGGCCAGATGATCTGTCATATCTATCTTTTTCCTTGTTCACAAGATGGTATAGTACTTACATAACCAAGTTGGGCTTTGGATCACTATCTTGCTGAAAAACAAATGATATTCAGTTGGTGTATCCAGACTTTTGACTGTACACGCTGAACCGCTTGGGTTTTGCTGTAGGAAAAAAATGTAGAAAGGAAATATGCAGTTGAAAGTCAGAGATGAGCACATTGCTCATATGGTGAGGGGCTTCCCAGACCCCCCCCTCCCCCCCCACGCTAGTGACATTGCTCCTGTTTTTCATTCTTACACTAGTGGCCAAAATTGCGGAGACAACTAACGTTTTTGGCATTATGCCTTAAAAGTTACTACACGATTATTGCCGGTAATGTTTATAAACAATCAAAGAACTTTACAATATCATGCACTGGATGTTTAAATAAGTAGCTGCAGCACCAGTTGAATGAAGTTCTGCAAGGTTTCCACAATCTTACCCACTAGTGTAGCAAACAGCGTGTGAAAAAACTTGCAAAAAAAAAAAAAAGCTTGAGAGAAGTGTCCAAAACTGCTAGGAATGATTCTCTGTGGCCTCATCACTGGAGAGGAAACCCCTGTGAGCACATGGGGAAGGTGTAAGCTGTGCTGTCTCCCCGGCCACTGCGCTGCCAAAGCAAGCCGTGTCGATCAGGGAAAGATCTCCACTGCAGCCAGTCAGCTGTTCACAGGTCAGACTGTGCAAATACCCCTAAAAGGAGGGGTTTAGAACATAATAACATATGCAATTTACAAATGAGAGCATAACATAAAGCACTGGGCACCGCCGAATCACAAGCCTTGTGCTGAAAATGCAGGCGCATTGTGTCCTAAGGCTACTTCATCGAAGAGAAAGTAAGGAGTGTGGTTAGGGTCGACTCCCTGCTGACAGGTGCACAGGGAGATGCAGACACACATGTCCTACCCATCTCTGCAAGTCAACAGGTACTTTTCCGTCCTTTCTTATCTGTCTTAAACGTGCCCTCTGATGCAAGCGTATTTGTTCAGAAATTCAGTTTGTGTGACCTGTCACAATGAATTAATTGCCGGATGTTGCAGAAGTGACTTTTTTCAGACATACACAACTTGCTTAGATTAATATAGCCTGATTTCCCCATTCCTCCTCCCTCTGTGGTCATACCCTCCCCATCAGCCAGACGCACAGAGCTGCCCCCCCCACAACCAGGTAGGCCTGGTGCGGGATTCTCAGGCTCTTGCTGTGAGAGGTATACAGCTGCTCCTTGCGGCTTTGCAGACCAAAGTCTCAGATACCCCCCCCCCCACACACACACACACCTGTGGCTTTTTAGTTACTATTTCACTCTCCCAAGTCATGAGAAAATAAAATATCACATACATTTAAGGTGTGAAATGAAATGCCTTCATTTTGCCCTCATGGAAGTTTCCCCAGACATGCTGATAATACAGAAAACATAAAAGTCTCAGATGATTGTAGATTTTGAAACAATGGTTGAATCTCCCCGGACCCTGTGACCGATTTATTGTAATTGTTTTGAAGAAATGTAAAACTAACCCAGAGAATGTACAAACGTTCAAGCCCATAACATATATGAGGTCTTGTTATTACACTTGATATATTTCAAGAAAATTCAGTCCAGCTTTCATTATATTTGGGAGTTTTTTTTTTTTTTTTGCATTATTGCAAAGTGTGGTGGGAGACTGCCTGTCTATGAAATTCACAGTGTGGGCACGCACACGTGTGTGTCCTGTCCTTGCCCAGGGCCATAATCATCGTGGCCAGTCGAGGTGGGGACGGGAAAGCACGGTGCTATACCTGCAGCGAGCAGTAGGGGCAGAGTCGGCGAGGGAGGCCGATAAGAAGGCCAGTTGTGGCTGAGGGTAACCAAAGACGACAACAAAGACGGCCAGCAGACCGCTGCGGGTGGGAATCGAGCGGACCCTTCTCCACAGATAACTGGAGGGGATGGAAGGATTGCAGCTACAAATAGGAGCATAGACTCCAGTTCATAGCATCACAGGGGAACACCTTGCCTTTAAAGCCCCATTGCCAAGTGTGACAAGAAGAAGGGACATAAGCGGACAATGTGACAAGGTCAGATAATAAAGACAACAGTAAACCCCTCCCAAAAAGCAGCCCGTCTGCCACCTTCACAAACAGCAGTCACGCTTACATGGCAAGGTCATGTGCAATGCACCGCAGAGCCAAAGGACCACTCGGACTGACGAATATGATTTTAACAACATGAAATAGGACATTTATTATTTCATGACCAGGTATTTTTAGTTCAGTCCTATGTTCTTGTTCTTATACACATCAGCACAATGACTTAGCAACTACCCAAGCAGTACAAACAGAAATCCAAGAAGACACGCCATGCGATGTGTAAACAAGATGTACAGAATGGTCAATAATCACTCACAAAAGTACAGACGTGATCAATAGTGCGGGGTATGATCAACGTGGTGCGTGGGGATACGTGCAAGGCTCCTCCCAGCCCGCTTTCTGCATTGGTGAGTGTCAGCTGTGTGTCTGCATGTTTAGTCCGTCACCATCCTCAGAGGCTCCTGGGCCCTTTCCCGCCCAGCGCCGCACTGGGGGCCACGGCGGCCTGGCCCCGTCACAGGCGGCTTCCCCCATGCACGCTTCCTGCCTGCGATTCCTGTCTCGCCACGGTGGCAGGTGCTTTCCATTCATCAATCCCCCTTCGTTGTCGAAGCGCACATCCTGCCGTTTCCCTACAGCCATTGTGAGCAGCTTAAATACTGCATTCTAGAACTTTACAAATGTCAGAATGAAGTGATTGTACTGCTCATAAAGACATAAAAATAAAGGACCGAGTGAGGGTGGATACCATTTTAAATACTTTTAAGTCGCAAATTAGATCGATAGGAACCAGAGTCGAAAGGGTGGCATAATGCAACACAAAAACACAACCAAACATGACTTACGCAAGTTAAAGAAACACATTTGCTCTAATGAATGGCCCCAAGTCAATGTTCCTCCTTTGAAGACACGTGAACATGACATAACTAGACATTACCTCAAGATTACTACTCCAAGTCCATCTAGTTAAACATTAGTAATTATTATATTTGTGCAGTTCGGTGTGTTTCATTCATAATTCAATACAGTTCCAAAGGAACATGGGTATAGACTTGGGATGGAGGGAGGTGTGTGGCCCAGTTGGTCATGAGTCTGTGCTTGTGACTAGAAGGTTGCTGGATCCTATCCCATAGTCAGCTGATTGATTTCACAGTCCTGCCCCTGAACAAGATCCAAATCTCCCCATTACCCCAGAAACTGGCTAGCCCTGCTTTCTGAAAAAGCATCTGTAAAATAAAACAAGTGAATATCCCTGTTTAATATTCTAAATGATGTACAGAAAATAATAGGTGTTTTAATATCTGGCAAGTCAATCCATTAGTTTTTGAGGGACTCGGATTTGTCCGATGTGTCTGGTCCCAATCGAATAACAGGACAGATTAGACATAATAGTCTAATTATTATTACAATTATTATTTTTAAACTTGAGAGGGGACCTCGGAAGACCACCCAGCATGTGCCCAGCTCCAGAGCTGAGGCTGTAGGCGAGTGTATCTGGCCGTGAGACGGGCCAGTGCAGAGTGTGGCCAGCGGCCAGGCGACATGCTGCGCAGTGCCTCTGTGCCCTCGGAGGACCAGACTGCGGCTCCAGAGAGAAACAGCAGATCCTCAGTCTTAGCCTCGGATCCCCAGCATCACTCGCAGAGGCTATTTAGACGGTGAATGACAATTTTGTTTGCCATGTGTCTGGACGAATGCTGGATTTGGGGCGGGGGGGGAGGCGTATGTCCAGCGTGGAGGTCGCAGACGGGCACGCGGGGCTGGCAGCGGCTCCGGGGTGAGCCTACGTCACATGCAGGGGGGCTTTAGACACACCAATCTGGCGGCGTCTGTGGTGCAGAGCTTTCCCGCTCCACCGCGGCCCATTCAGCCGGGGAAATAGAGCAGAAGGAAGCAGTCATGAGGGCCTCATTGTGGGGACGGCGGCAGCCGCGACCAGGCCGGTGATACGCAGGCAGCCGCCTGCCCCCCAGTCGCCCCCCCAGCGCCGGCTCGGCCTGCCTCGGCCCATTGTTAACCCTAAGTGGTCCTGACACTCAATTCACAGGCAGACAATTGGGCCCAGTAAGCAGATTTAGGATGTCGCCATCAGGGGACTGTCCCCCCCCCCCCCCCGGGGGTGGGGGGGGGGGGGGGGGGGGGGGGGGGGGGGGGGGGGGGGGGGGGGGGGGGGGGGGGGGGGGGGGG
>JABFDZ020000043.1:9035384-9065730 GCA_019775955.2 Pollimyrus isidori
CACTGAACAGTATCTGTGAGGCAGCGTATCCAGCTACCAATCACTAAACAGTATCTGTGAGGCAGCGTGTCCAGCTACCAATCACTGAACAGTATCTGTGAGGCAGCGTGTCCAGCTACCAATCACTAAACAGTATCTGTGAGACAGCGTGTCCAGCTATCAATCACTGAACAGTATCTGTGAGGCAGCGTATCCAGCTACCAATCACTAAACAGTATTTGTCCTGTAGTTCTTGGCTGGTGAGTCCCTCTTAGGGTCGCCTAGTAAATAACAGACAATTGGTGGAGGAAGCAGGAACTGCTGGATAATCACAGTGGATGCTAGTGTCTTGATCTTCTATAATAGTCCAGTTAGTACAGCATCCCACTTTGCAGAAACAGCGCAGTATAACATTCAATGTTCAAGTACCTACTTCATTGTAGACGTCAGACAAACTCCAGCAAGGCTGGTGAGTCTGAGTACAAACTGTGCACCAAATACCAGAGCTAAGACAACGAATACTAAATGGAGACCAGAAAAGCACAGTCACAATTACAACACAGTTATGGCTTATTATAACTGACGCTAACCTCAGCTACCACTAACTGTAGCCCCAAAACCTGCTGTGATCATTTAAATGATTTTTCCTATCTCAACATAAATGTCGGTAATGATCAACTTCAGCTCGATTACACTGCACTGCAATGGTGAATTAAACAATAACCATAACTGATGCTTGTTTATACTTTTTCATATTATACACATTACTATTTGTTTAGGCTTGTTTATACTACACACTTTATTACTTGTACATACTTGTTTAAACTGTATACCTTGGTCACTTGTTTATACAGCTAACATTTTGAATGTTCCTCTGCCGTACTCTGAAGCTGATGGACATGGTTCAGATATGTATCTATGGGCAGCATAGAGATGCGATCGAACAAATTCACTTGGCATGTGTATTTTTTTTTTTGTGAGTTTGCAGATTTTATGCGAGTTTCCTTCTCAGAAATCCGAAATCAGGTTTCAGTTGTGAGACGACTGCAGAAGGCAAGGATCAAAACATTCAGAAGTGTGTTAGTTTCAGTTTCTAGGGGAGCAGTCCGAGAGAGACGCCTGGCAGCGGAGACACGACATGGCTTTCTCAGTCAGGCCTGACCTCGCAACACAGCGACACAGATTACAACCGGCCTCGTAAAATAATTACAGCCCCCACTCCCACCGTGAGTTGAAAACTATTAAGTTTTACTGGCGACTGTTCGATGCAATGGACGTGTACAGTAACCATGGTGCGCAAGGACACGTGAGGTGGGTGTGTAGCCATGTGTGTCCGGTCTGAGGCCCAGGGAAGCTATCGGGTGGGCAATAAAGAGCAGGTGTGTGGCAGACAGGGAGGAGCAGGGGCAATAACAGGTGAGGCAGCTGAACCAAGAGGCCCAACACAGAGGCTTGGCCAAGAGAAGACAGAGCCAGGAAACAAACTAGTCATGGATGGTCTGCAAGCGCAGTTATGGGTAAATACTCTCCTGAAAAGGATGCAGGCTCCCTTTCATTAGTCTAAAACAATGAGCCTCACTGGCACGATCACTGTTTTACACTGGAGATTTGTTTCATATAAAAACTCCACTCTTAACTGCTGGGTTTGAAGCTCACCCACACAGCCCAAAAGTCACAGTCACGGTGACGGGGTATGTGTGTTTCAGAAATGCCTTTCAGAAAGCGATTGCTCAACAGGAAGCCAGACCATGACAAGAGCTGGGGGGCTGCGGAGAGACCAGCCAAATGGAAGCTTGCACTCACCGAGTCACACCCATTTTGTGCTACACCCACACGTGACACGCAGGGCTGTTTTACACATACGGTGCAGGGATACATTTAGACCACAGCTCCATCTATAAGACAAGACCATGTCAGACATCGAGTACGCAGGGGACACGTGTAGGAAAATCATGTTGGACTTCTGGTTCCTCCATAAACGGCATGAAACAAATGCAACGACAGGGCCCTTAAATCCGAAGCATGCATTTAGATTCACCGGAAACGTCAGCGTGGGAAGCCTTTCGGAGTGCGGTGTGGCAGCATTGCCAAGACCTGGGAGAAAATGCCACGTCACCAGCGGACAAGGCCACTCTCTTATTTCCAGTGAGCTGGTTAAATGACTAAGTCATAGCTAGCTCAGGGCTTTTCTCATTTAAATGAAAAAGATGAGCTAGTTTCATTTGCAATGCAAACGTGCAGTCAGTGTCAAACTGGAATGCTACCATTTCTCAGCTCAGCAGCACACGCTCGTGCGGGCATAAGATGAATGCACTGGCTGGGGCATCGGACCCAGCACACTCCCAATCCCGCTCAGTAGAGAGCATTATGTCATATTTCCTCATCCCTCATTTTCCAGAACACTAAAAACCAACGGTCTCCAAACGTACACCAACTGCAGAATCAAGCTTGGAGCATCCACTGATATGACCTTCCTTGTGACCTCCAAGTTTCTCCAATCTCCGCCTCCCCTCTCATTTGTTCTTATGTTACTGGGCATGGCATCTATGCTATCTGACACATACCAAAGTCCATCATCCTACCTTTTGTTTGGTTATGTTGAGTTCCACAGGCCTTTTACATCTCTGGTCAATGGCTCTTTCTATATGACTTATTTATGGGGGTCCCATTGGAATCAGTACCAGATCTTGATCCTGATCTTCTCTTTTCTGTTCATGCCATATACACAGGTTAATCTCCTCTGATGGTTCCACTTACCACTTTTCAGAAAATGAGTAGAGTAAGTATATTATCGCAAAAGTAGCTATGTACAGTAGTACTGAATATAATAACAGTTACTTCAACTGCAAAATATCCAGTGAATTAAATCACATGCATTCTACAGGTGATTATAACCAGCTTGTGTTGCGAAATATGAGCAGATCGGTAGGACCTCTCTGGATTCTGCAAGGATGAGGACTCAGATGTTACATGCAGGAGAAGATGAGGTTGGCATTAGAGGCAGTCGTGGGCTAATCAGCCACAGGATTGAAAGGTAGAGCTTAGTGATGTCGTAGAAAGTACAATTATCGAGGAGTTCCACTATGAACATTTCAATGATTTATGGATTATCACGATATAGAAGTTAAGACCTAGCTGTTAATTATCTCTGTAGATCACAGCTTTCACATCTCTCTTCTTATCTCCTGAACATTCACTATTGGTTTTTGGATGGAGCTAATATTAAATGCAAGATGTTAACACACAAGGTCACTAAGACAAGAGCGCTAACCAAAAACTGAGAATTTCCACACCTGTTAGTTAGAGTTAGTACAGGACAGGCCATGTCGCCGCACGGCGGAATCGGCATCACACCATCGAAGCTCGAGTTCATGGGACAGAGCACAGAGGCAGCTGTGGGGCCTCGAGTCAGTTTCTACACCCAGATTCCGTGGCATCAGCGTTTCTGTGGTGGCCCAGATGAATCAATGACTCAGTGGAGGCGGGGCGGGGACTTGGCTCCTGGTGACCTGTTCATCTGAAGCCCAGGCAAGCTGCGTCTTGCTGAAGCCCACTCACTGGCACACAGGTTGCGTGACACTGCACAGAGGAGGAGAAACTGGTTTGGTGATCCGATCTATATGTCTGCGGAGCAGCCAATTATACAGGGAGGGGGTGGGTGGGGGGGGGCACTGACGGAAGGGTGACAGGAGGATCTTTCATGGATGCGAAAGCACACAATGTGCAGGCCTGAGAGAATGCTTGCCAGGAAAGTGAAACTGTGAGGGATCCATTTTCTGTAAGTGTGAAGGCAGCTTATTCCCGACAAAAGTCAGACTTCTGCTTGCTGAAGAGGCAGCTGCTCACAGGTATACCACACATACATAGGAGCATGTCAGGCTTATAAACAGAGAGATAATGAAATAAAGAGGAAAAGGCAGCGTGTGAAGGAATACCATCAATGCGTTAGATATCATATGCAGAAAAACGGTTAATTTCTTGTCCTATTATATAATAATAATAATAATTATTAAAAGTCACTGGCTATGCTTTCATTAACTGCATCATTGTTACAATACATAATACAGTTTATTCACACCTAATTCATATTTAAGACCTTTACAGTGCCTATTAAGATAAACCAAGGAAGTAAAAACTACAGAAAAACATGAGGAAATGAATGATTTTTGAATGCGTTTGTTTTTTATTTCGATGGTTTAAATGGCCAAGAAGTGATGTAGCTGCAGTAAACAGGAGACGGCCAGGAAGCTGAGGTTCCTTTTGGCTACGAGGGGGAAGAAGGTATTAAATGCTTGATATGAGTGCAAATAATATGCTCTATGGTTTTATGCAAACGCAGCCTTGAACCGGTTCCGCAGAACTAGCTAATCCTATAAAACGAGGTAGGATTGCCGGCCGGAGCGGCTGCCAAACGCAGGTGTGTGTGCCGGGGGAGCAGGTGAAAGCGCAGGTGAGAGCTTGGCTGACATCACAGCGCCGCCCGGCCCTTTGCGGTAAACAGCAGGCCTCCCGCCCAGCTCCAGCACGCCAGCTGGGCCACCCGCCCTCACACCTGCCGTACCAGGGGTCATCCAGCCTCCCACCTTCGGGATTTCCCCGCACGCCTCTTTGGCCATATTTGTTGTGTCAACAGCGGATGTGTTCACGTTCCATTTAAAAAATGTTAGTGCTGGTAAGAGGCGCCCTTTGGGTTGGGGAGGTGCGACCACCCAATGGCCCAGACCAGGGGCCACAGTGATACAGGGGGTCAGGTGACTAGGCATCATAGACAGGAGCAAAAATAACTGCACTGCTGATAGACTGGAGTAAATACAGCCGTCCATCTATAGTAAAGGGGTAAATAAACTTCCCTGCTGTACCAGGAAATATAAAAACAAGCAGAGACAGGGTCATAAGGACTAGCTGTCACTCCCGGGAGTGATGTAGGCAACTTACCCCCACCTCTGATATCATCAGGACAACCGATATGAGAAGACCCTGGAATGCTGTCATTCATACCTCACCGGCGCTTTCTCGTGGGAAAGCCTCTCCCGGCATGTGGCTCCGGGTCGGAATCCTGCATTTCCAGTTGGCATGCACCCCCCCCTCCCGCACCCAACTCCCCCCCGCCCTGCCATACCACCCAATACAACTCAGGCTGGGACATGCCTGCTGTTGAGAAATGCCTCCGCGTTCATTAGCAGGAACGCCAAAGCCGGGGAGGCGGTGGGAGGTCGAGTGCGTGTTGGGAAATGATGGCCGGCTGGGTGACATTCCTGCGCGTCTTTGACAGGATACTGAGGAGGATCCCTCCAGAGGCAGGGATGAGAGGCTGCCCGGGCCCCACGTCACCAGTGCTCCGGGCCAGGGGCATGTACCGTGCCGGGAGAGAGTTTCAGTCAAGTCGGATTCCAGCATGTTGGCAAGTGATCAGGATCGGAAGCATTTCGTAACACCCCCGCCGATCAAAACTGCAGCGAAGAAGGACCCGAGGGCTGATTAACAAAATAAGATGTACAGAAAAGGTGGATTTTCATTAAACAAGCAGGGCTTGGTTTCACCCAACCCAGCAATCACCTGCAGCAAGTCAGCCGGCTTCAATAGACGCAGGAATGCGAGGGCGCCGTGGTCCACTTTCACAAATAATCGCTTTCCTCATCTTCCCCTCTTTTGTCCCTTCGAGTCTCTCAGGAAGTGTCGGCATCGTGTTCCGCGAAAGTGGGCCACAGTGAAGCCAATTCAACCTTGATGGCAAACCTGTTTCCCTCAAATTCCCCATTTGTGTTAGGAATCATTCCTCTGACATTTCTGGCAGCACTTTTGAGGGGGAAGCCGACGGAAGCTCAGAGCCCCGTTTGAGTCCAAACTGTTTCACCACCAGTCACCATCCATACTTGTAATACCCAATGGTGGGCTGCACTATCAAATACTTGCTGATTTCCCAGGATGCCTTTCTGCAAATGTCCGTAATCCTCACGTCATACCATTTTCTCCCAGTCTCCTGCGAATCTACCTCAACAGGAATGCTACCACACAACTCAAAAATCACTGTACATTTACCATTTACATGACTATCTACATGCTGTTACCTCCACCGTAAAGATGGACATTGAATTGAAACAAAACGGGCACGTCGGTCTTTAACCCCTCCCCCATAAGAGGAAGTTCTTATATTATGAAATAGATTTTCATTTTGAATCTTTGAGCTTAAAAGACAAAATTAAAATGACTATCTATGGGGAAGAGGGTAAAGCACCCAAGTAAGGAACAGGGTGATTGGGAAGTTGGAAGAAGCAGGGAAGCAGTGTCCCGAAAGGTGGGTGTAATGGCTGGCTGCACCTACCTCGGAGACAGACCTCCTTTTCACATCTTTCTTGCGTCCGAGACTCACCAGACGCCGGCTCTCCTACAGAGGGTCCTCTTACACCGGGGCAGACGCGGCTCCCCCCGCCAACGCCGCGGCTCTGGCCTTGCCGGCGAGCCCGTATCCAAATGAGCAGGACTGGATGTGGCCGGCACGCATGCGAGGAGCCGGCTGCTGTGCTGGCTGGATGGCGGGGCGTGCTGGCTCTCAGCAGGAAGTGAGGACGCAATGCGCACGGACACTCTTCCGGGGACACCCGCTGATGCAACGGCGCCGAGAGGCGGCCGGCGGAGGCCATGGCCCGAGTGGCCAGGCGTACACACGGGAATGGTCATGTGATTGCCAGGATCGATGTCAGCAAGACAGGGAGAAAAACTACAAGAGGAAATATCACTAAGGATTGATTAGTGATAAAGAGTGAGAAAGATTTGTGTAATATGTGTACTGAGGTGGCATCTAAACCACTCTGGTTGCTACGCTCCACTTTACGACCCTTTCATTATTACCATTTATTGCATTCACTTCTTTGTTTGCTCTGTAAACTGCTAACCACATCAAATTAAGAAAAAGAAAAGAAAAAAAAAACCTCAAGCATTAACTGAAGAATTTATGTCCAGATCTTTTACTCAGGGAGGTAGCAGAAGCTTGCGGAGGCCTCTGGAAGCCACAGCATCAGTTGCTTCGCTCCAGCTTCCCTGTAGCAGATGTTGACCCCCAGGGACACTGCGCCGTTCGAGGCCTTCGGCCTCACGTACAAACGGGTGCATGCTCCACATTTCCCGACCTCGTCTGGTGCCGACGGTCCGTGGACTTTTCCAAAGCACCACTAACTTCAATGAGATGCAGTCTTTCTTGCCTTCAAAACATGTATCAGTTACCTAAGAAGGGAAGGAATTGGAAAAATTAGCATTTATTTAGCAGATGTGACCTGAAAGCCCAGAACAGAAAGCAGAATCAGCCAGAATCACTAGAGCAATGGAGGTTAAAAGTCTTGCTCAAGGGTCCGATAGTAAAACCCCCTGACAGCCATGGGATTTAAACTGAAACCCTTCTGATCTCTCCTAACCCAGAGAGCCATGTGCACTAGAGCAAATGCAAATGCTGACCAATCATGCCCCCTTCCTCAAAATACCTGACACAGGAGAAGACAGCAGAACTGAGTTCATTGCTTACAGGAGTTTTAACAAAATATAGTGAGAGCTGCACTCTTATCTCTGTCACTCTCGTGCCTGTGGGAGAATCTAAGGAAGCAGGGGTACGTGACCCCTTGGTGAAGCATGACTAGAGAACAGTCACTGGTGCCTTGGAGTGGATACTTTCTAAAGGGTGGTATTTTATTCCAACCACTAATAGCCATTAGTGAACCCCACATTGAGCAAAGAGTGGTGGGTGTGCTAAGATAAGCAAAGATGGGGGACAGAGTGTCACTTTGTAAACGGGGCTCAGTGTGGTTCACCAACCACTCTACAGACCGCAGCCTATCTGCAGCATCCGAATTCAGAAGCTGGATTTCACTTCCTACTCATTTAAAGTTATTTGAATGTGCACGTTTAACTGGAACCAAACTGGAAGAACTGAACAATGTTATGAGAGGAGTGTCGGGCCCAGAATATCAAACAGGTAAAATCTGAAGCAGGTCTGCTAAATGGTGCCACGAGTCAACAAACAATCATAAACCACACACCGCAGAGCGAACCACAAGATAACTGATGCAACTGAGAATGAAGCTACACTGACGACGACGACGATGGATCCAAACTCACGTGAATCTGTACCAGTTTATGGCATGGATGCCGTCACTCAGAATGACTTACAGGGTCGGTGAGAACAGCAGGTGCATATAAATTAAGCGACAGACAATTAGTGTCAGGGCAAGCCTGTAATCAGGGGCGCCAAGTGCAGCAGGTCACGCGCAGAGCTGCTGTTTATGTGAGGAGCGAAAATATTTACTCTGCAGTGAGGGAGTGGCGGCACAGCGGTTTGCGATGTGGCCTGACAGCCGCAGGGTCTGGGGTTCGACTCCCACCCCTACCATGCCTGTAGGGTGTTTGCTCGTTCCTCTGTTGTTCATGTGGGTTTCCTCTGGGTTCTCTGCTTCCTTCTGTAGTCAGAAAACATGTAGTTACCTGATTTGCTGTCTGTAATGTGTGTCCTATATTGGACTGGTATCCAGTCCAGCCCCCTACTGCCCAGTATAGGCTCCCACTACCCTGTGCTGCATTATGGAGTAAGAAGTAAAAAAAAAAAATACAGAATGCAAATTTACTTGCGACACTTTCACCCTGAGGCGGTAGATGCCGTGCAATTGCAATATAGCCGACACCAAATACAGTATTAGAATGGATACGTACAGAGAGAGCCATGCAATCAGGACCCAGTGGGAACTGCAGAGTGAACAGTGCATGGGCCACATAAATCACCTGATAAAGCAGGCAATAATCACAGTGGCTACAGAAATCTCCAATCTGACTTGTTGACAAAGTCACACCAACCACATAAGCCACTGATATAGCTCTGAGCAAAGCCAAACCTACCATAAAACTATCAATATGGGCCACCCAGACAACAATCTGAGCTCCTGTTAATGTCACAATGAATGATTAGGAATTTTTTTAAAAATCGCTGGGTATATTTCTGTCTCAAGGCGAAGACCTGTTCCGTGATCATTTTATGAGACGTGACACACGGTCTGTAACATCATAAAACAAGTACACAGAAAGACTGCCTCACAGGAATGAAAGATGACAGGAAATTGGGCATGGGATGAGGTATGCTTCCAAAGAACATCAGCAGGCCTGGCATCACCGTGACACTCCCCCCAAGCTCCTCCAAAGTACATAGAAAGTCTCAGAAGGTGAAATCAGCAGCCAAGAGATTCATGCAGAGGGGAAGGTGACCTCAGCACTCTGTTGGACTGGCAGATCATGTGTGACGTGATCCACAGCTGGGCAGGAGTGTGATTTTTACCTAAAAGTTTATTTGGTTGTTTATGAGGGGTGGACTGGCATACAGTTCCGCATTTGAAATGAAATGTCAGCAGAGCTGAGGACAGAAGGGCCCCCCAGCTCTGTTTCTGGCCATACGCCTGGCGATTTTCCATCATGGTGACATTCACTGATGAATAAGCCACTGTAGGTAGCGGCCTGCTGTACATTAAGTCGACACGGCGGTGAGGGTCAGAATGAGGAATATCCTCCAGTGAGGCAAACAAAAGTCAAAAGCCACCTTTATTGCACATTTCCCAAGCTGTGCCTTCGCTTATACAACTTCCTTAAAGTATTTCAGTACTTCATTATCTGAGCTGAATGAATGAAGCAATTGGCTGGTGGCTGGCTTCTCCATTTCCTGACATGTACAGTGAAACAGGGAACAGGCTCGCACAGGGTCGTGTTTACTACAGCCCAGTCTGACGCAATCGCCCTGCAAGAAGGAACGAAGCGATTAAATGTGCGCTCCTTGCCAGCTCTGGACCTACTTTGCATGGCTTTTTTTTTATCAATATCAATCGCATGCAAATTATGTAAATGTCTGCATACTTCTTAGATACGGAATTTCCATGACAAAACTCTTCTTAAGGCTGACTGGGGAAAGCAGGGAGCACTGACATGACCCGGCAAGCAGCCATGATACTCCTGTGCTCGGAAACCCCGGCTCCAGGACAGGGTGAGCCACGCCTCATTTGCATAAACATTTGCAAATCAAATCAGCCGGCCACTACCAGCCAATCAGAGGCCTGGCCACTGGGGCTTTCTTCCTCATGGCAAGGCTACATTCAAAGTAGACCCCCCTTCCAACATACCTTTGCTTGGGATTGAGCCCATGGTGAGGACATAGGTCACCCAGGGAAGAATACTGATCACTAGCAGAAGTCTGCAAGGGCAAACTGAAGGAGATGTGGACACAAACTATAATTTAAACAGTATTGGTCATCCCCATGGCAACAAGTTAGGGAGGGAAAACACTCAAGCAGCCGCGTAGCTTACAAAAACACACCTGCCTTAAGCGTACACAGTAATGTTGTAGATGTAACCGTAGACCATGGAAAAAGGGGAGGGGGACATGGGAAGGGGCATAAAGTCATGCCCACTTGTCTGTTTGCTTTTGAAAAACTCAGATATTATTTGTGGTCGACTTTTTTCCGTGAGTGTTCATCACTGCATTCTTACTGATGCTCCAGAAGTGGCATGTCACCTGGTCTACAGATGGAACAGCGGTGTATAAAAAAAGAACACGTGGGACAGAATGCAGTAGGTAGCTTTGTAAACGCTGTGTGCCTGCCCCCAAAACCGCTATCACAATCATAAATGGAATCTCTGAAAACAGAGCCGACTAATCAGTGAGACGCAGCTTCCCAGCGTAGTGAGAACAGCGAGTGACCCAAACGGCACACCAGCCTCCCTCTTAACTCACGAAAAAAATTACTCTCACTAGTTAGAAGTCAGAGGTATTGCAGGTAAATTTTACTGAGCTATTGTTTGAACTCAGATCAAAGCGGGTTCAAAAAAAGGAGACGGCCAACCATTGGCCGAGGCAGTGGTCCAACCCCCTTTCCGCCCACATGGAGTAAACGCTGGGCTGCACACATAAACACACGCAGAGAAACACACATAAAACAGAATAGGTGCACATTTTCTAAAAGTGACACAATGCAGGGAAATTCTTCAAGTTCAGCTTTTTGGGTGGAGGAGGGGATTCACAAAACAGGAGGCCGGTTTGGTTAGCAGAATTGAAGATATGATTCCCCCTTAAGCTGCAGAGATGCCATATCTAAAGCTAAACTTTCTCATCCTGATACAAATCCAGGGTGCGTGGGGGGGGGGGGAGCAATTACTGAACCTGAGCAAGAGAAGGTTCAGGTTAGGCACTCGCAGCTGTTGAATGAAGGCACCTATTGATACGGCAGCCAAATTAATAATGTCACATGGTAAAAATGTACCAAGAGTATGAGGCAGTTGTAAACAAAGGAAGGTGTGACCGGGGAGAAGCTCCATTTTAACACCTGAAGCAAATAATCACCTGTCACCTCCCCTGCAAGGTGGGGTCTAAATTAGCGATCTCTTTGACACACACACACTTTGTCTATACACAAGCAGACTCATTCAAACACACAAAACAGCTCTCACACTCAAGCCAAGAAACACTAACGCACTCTCGAACAACACAGACACACACACACACACAATCAGCCACTCTCTTGAATATGCACTCTCTCTCACACATACATTCACTCTCTCTCACACACACGCCCTAAAGCGCACCACAATAATTAGTGTTTGTAATATAGCAAAGGCAGATGACAAAAAGGGAAATACACTTGAAGAGAGGCTTTGAGGCTTAACACTGTGCAGTTCAAAAAGGCTCTTTTTACGTCAACTTACTCCATGAAATATTAGAAACTGGAATCATGGCTTCATGCTGCACCTCTTTATATCAGGATATTGTCATAAAACTAAGAAAATAACAGACGCATATCCTAACAGAAAGCAAGCTGCACAGAGGCGCAAAATAAATTAACCCCTCATCTGCCAAGAACAGTTACTTATTCATATGAAAACTGTGCTTTCTATTCCTGTGTGATTTACTGTATTATCGTCTGGAAAACACCTGTTTCAGAGTCACCGAATTAGTCAAAAAGGACTGAACCCATACAGGCCTCCCCTGCAGAACTCTGTTTATACATTATCTTCATGTTTTGCATCTAAAACTCATTCAGAAGGTGGCAATTTTTACATAATGAAAAGCTTGGTAACGGTGTGGTTCAGGTTGAGCATTTTATGAGTTAATGCAGACCCAAGACCACTATAGCAGGTGCATTTATTTGGGGAACACTTAGAATCCTCATTGTGTACAGAAGAGACTTCCACAAAAGGGGACAAGCGCTGCTACCTTTGCAGGTTCGTGAAAGACGGCCCAATCTCCATGCCACGCGACTAACGCCAAAGCCATCAGCAACACCTCCAGGTACTCTTGCAAGAAGGGTACCTCCTGTCCCTGCTTCCTACTGAAGCAAATGAAAAAGCAGGAGCTTTGTTCATGCCCACTGGATAGAGTGAGAAAGGAGAACAAGCGTTCAGGGGAATGTTGTTCCGCTTTTCCGAAAACGAGACAAGATGGTGAAGAATTTCCCTCCAAGTTCTCTGGCCTCCACGACAGAGATCCAAAAGGGCGTGTGCATAACCTATAGTAACCATGTCTGAGGTGCAATGACCCCGAAGCATAAATATATGTGAGGTATCTCTATCTGAGAGACACCGCAGATAAATGACTCGAATCTGTAGGAATGGGTGTGCCCATCAGATGCTCTGTTCGGTCAAGGCGACTGCTGACATGGGTAAGCGAGCAGGCACTTCTTACGGCTCGCTGATGACTCACCTACTCCATTGGTCGCTAAGAAAACACTCTGGAGCATCTCAGCACACGGCGCGGGCCTCCCGAATGACTAAAAAGTAGAAGTGAAATGATTAACCCTTTCGCTGCCAGATGCAGCATAACTGCCGCCTGCAAGAAAAGCCTCAGTTCTTAAACAAAAAGAAATAGCAGAATGACAGAAGCAGACCACACCATTTTCGTATTAGTGACAGGGCCGTGAGTGCAAGAAATCCACAAGGCTGAGTCGAGGTCGCAAAATTAATAATTCTCACCATCTGACAGGTTGTGCCATATTCTGCGGTTCTTGAAAGATGTACCGGTAAAGAAAGGGTTAACCATGAAAAGATTCCTAATCTGTACTTTCTCAGGCTTTTTCCCATGCTGCCAAGGGACATACGCACACAGTATATGAAATCTAGGTGACCGCTGGAACAGAATGAGGTGTCTGTCATGTCCATATCACCATATCATCTGACCATAAATCTGGGCCCTGGGGACCAGGAATGTGCATTTCAGCTTAAACTGTCCCTACAAACCCAGCAAGAAAATTCTACAGTCCAGGTAGCTGTGTTTCTAATACGCACATTGTGGAATAAGCATTAAGCCCATCTGAGTGCAGCAATAAGAACCATGAATAAATGCTAAGGCTAAGGCTAACCTCGCCCAGTATCAAGTAAGCTGGAGCACCTGCCTTATCACATTACGCAGCGCAAACACCGACAACCTCGACGCCTCCAGCGGCCTGAACAAAAGCTTGCGGCGTTCCCGGCCTCCTCTGACTCTCCCCAACGTGATTCTCATTTCTGAATTTGTAACCGGTAGCTTTTTAGTCACTGAATCTTCGGCTTTTCATGAGGCAGCAGTGACTAAGCGTTTAGTACCCTGTTTGCTAGTGGAAGGCTAAGAAAGTGAATCGGATGAGAGCATTGTTTGTCCGCTGAGCTGTCAATGAGATGACACATCCGGCAACATATCCTCAAACCTGATGTAACTGCTAAGCTACTTATTCACTGGGGTAATTGGTACACAAAGAATGTCAAACACATTCGGGAACAAGACGCACGACTTAAGATCAGTCGGGTCCTGCAGCAAGGAGGGAACAATATTCAGCGTCAGGACCATGGCGCAGAGTAGTTAGCCTGAATGCTTAACCCTCTGTTCATACAGATTTGTTGTCTTAATTATATGGCAGCTATGAGCAGACCTGACATCTCTTTGTGCTACAAAATGCACAGGGCATGTCTTGCTGTAAGGACAAGGCCTCTAGCGCATAGTGCGACAGTGACACAGAGAGCTCAGAGACTAAAGGGGTAGAAAAGGCCAGGCGAGTCCCCTGAGCTTCTGTAGCTGATGGGGTAATAAAAATGTATATCTGGGATCTTCAAAACAGGCCCTCGATTCCAAATCCAGGCCATGTTTTCAGCAGTCCCAGGTATTTAGTTTAATAATTACTTATTCTGGTTGGCCAGAGACTTCACGCCCAGCTCACAGGTAAAGGAAGGCTGGAAATTCTGCAGTGCTCTTACCTTGAGGATTGTGATTTGAATGGCTCTGATGTATATCACTTTTAATACGTATACATGTGAGAACTGTGAATTCAACTCTGCATTAACTCATACAATACAGAGGTAACATTTTTAACATTTTTCAATTATACCAAAACTCTGGAAAAAATAATACATTGCTGAAGCCTTGAGTGAACTGCAGGGGGCGCTCTTCATAACTCATGTTGTGGTGTGGTTTCAGCAGGTGCCACAACCAGGCCCTGACCCAGCTGCACACACCGGCCAGGGACTGTCCCAGGGACATGGAATGGCAGTGGCTTTATTCAAATATAGAGCAAGATAAGGCACATATCTTGCTATTTGCTAGCAAATTTTAAAAAGAAGCATAGTGTGCCCACTGCTGTCAGGCTGCATGGATTCGTGTAAAGCGGCTCCACGCTGATGCTGGGATGCCGGCGGCAGCAGCTCACGCAGCGGAAGTGCGGCGATTAGCCCAGGGAGTCTGCTGTGTTTGCTGGACAAATATTTACAGTTCAAGCAGCACCTCTATGATCTGATTAGACACTGGAAGGCAACACCTCACATGTCCATCTACAACAAATTCACGGCAGGGTTTCAGTACTGCCACCCAGCCAGATCTGCATGATTTTCTCCAGAGGCGTCGTGGGGCAAGAGGTCATCCATCAGAGGAAGCATTCGGGCCCAGTATCGAGACAGTGGGACCTAGACAATCCCAGTATCAGCCCGTATGAAGAAATCCCACCAGTAAGCAAGTAATCCCACCAATGGGAGTTACCAGCAGGTTATGCTCAATTAAAACCCGCCTTAGTTTTCTCAAAACAAAGGGACTTTTATAGCTTTGAACTTGTTACTATTTAACACCTGCTTTAATAATGTTCAACAATAGCACCGTAAAAGCACAATGCCAGATAGTGGGTGGCGAGTCGAACTGCTGCCCTGAATTTAAAATCCTTGTGTTGCTCATTTCCAATGCAAAGCAGCAGGCATGCAAATTCTCCTCAGAGTTCCCGGGTAGCACCTGCTGGGCCCACACGCTCTAAGAAACCGCGGGCATTGCTGGGCCTCAGGCAAAAGACTTTTATGGATCCCTTCCTTAAAATAAAGCTTCAATTGCATTTTAAGGACCTTTTGGTTGTTATTTTATAAGGTGGCTCAGTTACTCTCAGAACCGTCTAGATGCTTTGCCTTACTCAGCCCCTGGTCACAACAGCTAACTTAAAGATGCATGTTTGGTGACAGACACTTATTGGGGCAAAAGTACCTTAGTAATTCAGTTACACTGAAGTACAAATCATGAAAAAATATAGTAACTGCATGACATACGTGAACCGTTATGAATAATGATAAAAGAACATGGGATCAGTGTGCAATTAACGTAGTTTCTGGATAATTAATGCACAAGTGTTACCAAATGTTTTTATTAGTGATGACCTCAAGCATACTAATAGGTACACATAAGTTCCCTATAATCTCCTATAAATCAATGACTAAAAACTTTAATTTTACTCTAAAATATCATAATATGACATTAGTACTTCACAGGCATTAGTTGTCATTCAGGTAGCTGATCTCTATGACTGTAGAAGTCTTTGTTTTGACGCTGTGTTATGCAGAGGCCAATCTGGTCATTTTCAAAACAACGGCGCCCCCTGCTGGGATTCAGAAATTACAACCACTACTCTAAAATATTGTTAATTTATGCGCCTCCCCTCCCCCACCTCCAATCCGTCTATAAACTGCAGCTGCTCCTGATGGGCCTGTGGACTGAACGCCAACCTGGGGATTCAGGTGTGACAGGATGGGCCCTGGGCTGAGAACCCAAATCCTTATGTATTCAGACACACCAACACTAAGACATGTCTTCACACACATGCCAGGAGGTGGGGAATCTTTAACGTCACAACCTAGAATGGGCTTGAACCACACACCTATGCATATGTGCTACAGCAATTCATCAGCTTTTCCAAAGCCATCTTTGTATTCCTTAACAGGAAAGTTGAAGGAACTTTGAAGGACCCTCATGAACTGCAAGGCAGCATTTCAATTGTAAATGTCACGTTACCAAAAAGAAAAACTGGGTCACTCTCCCTCCCCAGGGATGACTCAGTGGGGTGCAGGCTTCTTAGACAAAGCTGGTTACGTGAGAAAATTCAGCAATGGGAAACCACCTGTTGTCAGACTGGCACATGGTACGCGGCGGGCCACCTACGTGCCCGGCAGAAGGCAGCTTCTCAGGGACACACATACACACTCAGCGACCCGTCTGCTTCCACCATCACGTCGCTAAAACCTCCACCTAACACCTCGAGGTTTTCCTCCCTGCTGCCATGTAGGCGCACAGTAGTGAGAAACGAGCCAACAGGGCGTGAAAAACAGCTTCTTTCCAGTTAGACGGAAAGGGGAAGCTCAGATGACAAGTACCCTTCCCCAAATTGCAGTGCCGCCATACAGGTCACCCCCAATCCCAAACGGGTCACTACCCATTTGTGGCTTGGTCGATGATCCACGTGAGGAGGCTATTCTGTGGCGGGAGTGGGTGCTAACCCCCGTGGGGGAAGCCGAAGCCAGAGGATTCAGGGTTCGGCGGGGGCGGCCAGAGGAAAAGCAACAACAGCTTCCACCAGCTGTCCGACTTCCAGCTTCAGGGTCATTCTACACCTGTGATGCGGTGCTCTGTGCCTGACAAGGGAGGACACTAATGCCCCCTGCTGAAGCAGTGAACGCAAACTGAATACAAGGTAAGACAGGACTAGTCAACAGTCAGAACAGCCAAGTGTCTAAGGGCAGCTTAAGACCACTATTCTCAGCTCTGCAGCGTCAACCACAGTCAAATAGCGTCAGTTTAACAGCCATCAGGCAAACATGTGAAGGTGCAAGAGGCTTAAAATGCAAATTTCTATGTTACACGTAAGTGTCTCTAAGCACCCAACAATCTGCTGCTCCAAGCATCTTTACGCACCTTTTTTTCTTTTACTTCCTGTTCCTCTTCCTCCATCTCCAGGCCCTGCATCTCCTGTCTTCTGTGAAATCCGAGAGCATACTCCTCTTTATGAGCTACATGCTCCCATTTCTTCTTCCAGGAATCTTAAGGTTCTTCCATATAACCTAAAGGAACAATACCTTGATATAAAGCTAGGAAAACATCACAGCCAAGAGCAGAGAAAGGTACATTCTCTCTCCAATATATGTAACACAGCACTTGCTGCTAAACAATTGATAAATTGTAAATCTAACCCAGCACATAATTTTTCAATTATTTATCCCTGTAGTATTCTCAGTCCATGCACAGAAGCATAATTTAACATTCATAATTCTCTATTCAAACCTGCATTCTTGTACAAAAATTTGATGTGAAAATACATGCAAGGTGAATAAATGACTCAGGTTTCAAGTCTAACTGTAATTTCCCCTTAAATTCTTTAAGACTGTTCAAGGAACATTGACCTCCAGAAGAAACGTTGCCAGCGCTATAAACTCAACTGCCAACACAGATCAAAGACTAGATTCAACATAGTCTGGCAACAAAAATATTATTAAAATAAGTGCATCATCTAACAAAAGGACATCTAGTTTCCATTCACGGAAAAGAAAAAACATAAAAGCCATCAGATACACAGTTAAAATGGTATTACTGCAGAAAAAAATCCCCACAGTAATGTAACCACACAACAATAACAAAAACAATCAATGGCGTTTAACCCGTCCTGTATCGGTAGACCGAGAATATCCGCTCCACACGAAGTGTGACAGGTTTGGTTAAAAGGATGTGGTTTCACCCAGGTTATAGGAGAAGATCTAGAGATTAAAGGGTTATGGAACAACATGCAAACCACAACATTCGTTTAAAACTTTAGGCACCGAATCCGATAAGTTATTTCCCACCGGCGGAACGTGTTATGTATGCGGAGTGGCACGTCTTCTTGGCTGTCTTTGGATACTCAGCCCATTTCATAACAAGGAAAACGTTTTAGAAAATGAGTGATGGTGTTTGTTATATAGGAAAATGCAGTGAATAGTCAAAACATTAAGCTAATCTTTTGTGATGGCCGTGCTAATCCCGATCAGATACACACTTCCAGACACAGCTTAATAAACCATCACCAGCAAAATACCAAAAGAGTCGACGTCTTGTGTTTCCTCCTTCAAACCGTACGTGTCTATTTGATTTATACCCTCCAAGTTTTTAATCTATCCTGGCATCTCATGGTGGTTCAATGCCATTTTTACACTTTTTGGTTGCAGTCAGCCATGCCCCTATTTCACTTTTTTTCTGCAAAAAACAAGGCCCCGCTGACCTCATGTACTGTTTTGGGTATTAACAGCCCGTTTGCCCAATTGGACTGCAGGCTGCAGTCCCGAAGGGTACTATACAGAGAATCTGCATATCTCGTCCATTGTATCATCTTATAAAAGCAATACAGGCTACACAGTAAAGTAAACCATTATCAAACACTGTTAAACATTACAGTAAATGCATTTCTTCACGATTAAAGTAACCTCAGAGGGAAAGTGTGGAAAACCTATTGTAGGCCTATTTCTTTCAGGGCCTTAAATCATGCACCTGCTGATAATCAGATTAAAAAAATATATTCTAATAAAGGCGGCGTCAAATCCCACCGACTACAATACTATACTACATTTGCTCATTAATTAAGACAGCGGTTTTCAACGGGGGGGAGCTCATGCAGCGAGGGTTGGGGGGGACAGTACTTGAAAAACATAGAAAGAAACGAGATACAGTATTGTTTATATCGATATAAACACATCGGCAGTCACAGTCCAGATTGATATGATTTTGTTGATCAGGTGCCTCCAAATGACTCTTTCCCATGATGGTCCATGATATTCTTTGCTTTGTGCAATAAGCTTCAGCCTTGCTGCTATTGGACTTTAAGGTAGAATAGTGTGTCGCTGAGTGTGTATGTGTGTCCCTGAGAAGCTGCCTTCTGCCGGGCACGTAGATTGGTAAACTACTTTCTCAGTTAAAAGAACCTGGATGTCATTGAAGCATTAAGTTCTTGTTCCTTGCTGATTGGTCAGTGCATGTGTTACTAATGGTAATGTGAAACAGCTGGATGAGACTTTTAATGAAGTCAAAGCTCAACAACTGGACTATTGAGACGAGCTCAGGAGCCTTTCAGTTTTAAAATAGTTTGTAAAACTTGACATAAGAATGTATGAAATTTACACATGAGAGGAGGTCATTCGACCCATCAAGCTTGTTTGGGGACAAGTTAACTAATAACTCAGAGTTGTTAAAATCTTACCTAGCTCTGATTTGAAGGAACCCAGGGTTTTAGCTTCTGCTACACTAGCAGGAAGACTATTCCATACTCTAACTACACACTGTATAAAGAAGTGCTTTCTCAATTTCATTTTAAAATGTTCTCTCACTAATTTCCACTTAAGGCCACGAGTTCTAGTGTTTAAACTAATATTGAAATAGCCATTTGGCTGATCAGCATCCAGACCTGTCACATAGCATCAAGCCCTCCCTGACGTGGATTATTCAGTCACTGTACTTAAACCTCAATAACCTTATTGTCAGATAAAAAATGAGTCAAGGTGCCAGAATCCTCACCATTGCTTATTAACGGGTAAGATCAACTCTTATAAATAAGTATATAGACAAAGGGCTGGTGTGTATGCAGGATTTTGGGATAACCTGTAGGTCAGCTGTTCAAACCCAGGTGTGAAGACTCTTCAGCCAATCAGTCCTCTAATTAGTAATATAATTAGGGAGTTGCAGCCAAAACCCGCACGCACAGCAGCCCTTTACGGATAACATTGGCCCCTGTCATAGACTTTCCATAGTTTAGTGTACTATATCCATTTCAGCAGATTCAGTTAATCTGTAACCATGTGCTTCGTTAGAAAATAATCAACATGCCACTTTCTTCACAGTAATGAAATAGCTTTGTTTCTCAATCGCCTTCAAATAAAAATGAGATACTTTGGCAGCAGTACGATACCCCTAACGGAATGCTGAATGCAATAATGTAGATTCACAAAGGTTAGTATAGTTCCCTTTATTATCAAATGGTCTTTTTCTAACAGAATTCAACATGTGAAGGATAACATGGCAATATATGACTCAAAATCTACCAGCAAAAGAGCACTCCTGGGTGTGTGAGCCTCCCCTTTCCCGTCACGATACACAAATAAATGTGAGCAAAGCTTCTCAGAATTACATTGTGAAACTGTCTGATGATACAGCTGTTATTGATTTATTGCACAAAGACTGAGATCCATCGCTTTATCACAATTTGTCAACCTGTTGTGACACTCACCACCTTATTCTGAATGCAAAGAAACCAGAGATGATATGCGATCCAAAGCCGATTGTTCACCACAGTCCAGTATTTATTCACCATGTAGCCATAAACAAAGTTCCTTCATACAAATAGCTTTGTGCTCGCATTGACCATTCACTCACATAGGATGTTGGCATTGAAAACTTCTGCCTATAGCAGAGAAAGTACTTTTTATGAAGGCTTGGACTTTTTGGTGTAAATAGGAAACTTATGTTTTTATTTATCAAATCATATTAGAGGGTGAATTTGATAAGGCATACTGTACATGTATGCTATGCTATGAAAATCTGTCAACACAGCTGAAGTATAAGCTCACAAACCTCACCCAAAAAGCTATGAAGATCATAGGGGCAAGGAACAGCACTACCATCAGCATTTATCCAAAATATCTGTCCTTAGGGAGGCACAAAAAGATTCTGAATGACCCAACACACACCCGAAACCCAGAGTTTGAAGTGCAGAATCGATTGCTTAGCCTTGGTATCCCGGATGTATAACTTGTATTTTTTACATCGTATTTTTTGCATGTGAATTCGGAGTGTTGAATTGGAGCGACATTGAAATGTTGTCTTTGTGTATTTAAAATCGTATTTTTGCTCGTGAATTCGGACCATCAAATTTCTGATGCGTATTTCCAATGCATGCATATTCAATGCTAGAATTTCAGTGGCATATAAAATTCAAATTCGCATGACACAGATTTACTTCCATAATTCTGTTTAATGCACAGGCTACAGTATGTCAGAGTCAGTATGAGCAGGTCCTGATGTATTCTATATAAATACACATGCAGCACCACTGGTCCACAGCAGAGGGCGTGGTTCAAGAAGTAGCTCAGCAAAGGGCATCACAACTCTCCTAACACTTTGCTGCAAATATTACTCATCATCCAAAGCCACAAGACCAGGACTGGTGATCAAAATTGCCTTACATCATCAAATACACCCCCAGGGGGTATTTTATTAACAACTGCAGCTGTTCAATTTTTATTATAAGTAAAGAAGTTCCTGTATGTATGCCTAATATGTATGCCTGTACTGTATGCCTAATAAAAATTAAGTGAAGGCATCAACTTATAAATGTTTAATTTTCAGGATACTCATTGTAGTTCTGTGGAACATTCGTTCAAAGAATGATGCATACAACCTTATATATTTACACTATAACAACATAATTACTTTTAAATTACACCAACAGGTTGCAAGTTCAAACCCAGCCTCAGCATGTCTGTGGGTCCTTGAGCAAGGCCCTTAACCCCCCCAGCTCCCTGGGCGCCGCTACAGGTGGCTGCCCTTCGCGGGCAGCTTGATCTACAAGACCAAGTTGAGGGAGGCATAAAAAGAACTTCCCCACGGGGACAATAAAGGATTGATTATTATTATTATTATTATTAACAAGTCGAATGAATCCTATTTTCCATCACAGACCTTGTTGGACAGCTGTCAAAATTTACAGATCTTTGAATTATAGATACAGCTCCATATTTACAAAGCTTACTTAAATGGTACACATACAGTAACACAGGACAAATAACGATTCAGCGAGTACTCAAATTCAATTAAATTATTCGGTAACACTTTACGTGACGGGCACAGATACTTAGTAATAACTCAGTTACTATACTAAAGTAAAAATGATGACCGAATCATAATAAAATATGCGTCATAATTCATTAATGATGAACAAACATGAAATCAGTATTTCATGCTAAGATCAATCTATTCATGACTTGTTCATCCAGCAGTTCACAAAGGTTTACAGAATTAGTAGTTATAGTAGTTGTAGTAACTACGTGAGATAAAACATGCATGACAAATAATAAATGTTAAATTAACGTTTGATCAGTATGTAACTAAGACTTAGTTTGTGGTCAACTAATACAAAAGTAATAGTGTAATACTACATGATTTGTGCACCGTCAAGTAAAGTGGAACCAATTATTTTAAGAATATATATGTCAATGAATCGTTATGTATGTTCTATATACCATATATTCTACTATCTACAGACACAGCGAAACACATTAATAGTTTAATTTCACCTAAATTGTTTAAATATAACAAATGAAGTACTTTGTTAACCCTATATAGGCTGACTATCCAAATAAAAGTGTTATCGGACATAATTTATTTAGCCCGCGCTCTTATCCAAAGCGACGTTCAAGCGGACTACATAATACGTAAATAAATTCTGCTGTATTATGCTGTAAACGTATATTTCAATAATCACATTACAACATATAGTACGAGAGCAACATAATACATCTGAACAAACCAGCTCACAGCGCATAGTCCCACAATCCCTCAGTAATTGTCAAAAACTTTAATCTAGTGACCAATAGGTGGCTCTTTTGCTCCACTGTCATTCATCATTCATTAAACCAGCAGGATTAATATTCTTAGAGTTTGAGTTTGTTTCATAGAAAGGTTTGCATTATAACCAATTTAATTCATGTCACTCAAGGAATCCAACTTAATTTGATTTAAAAATACAGTAAATCTATTTAAAACGTAGCACTATATGTTGACGATTACAACTGAAGAAAAATATTTTTCGTAGATTTATATTCCAATGAAAAACGTCTCGTAGGCCTACATACAAATACGCATATAAACAATAACAGTAGATGGAAAATACGGCTTTTATTTTCAGAAGAGCGCATCATTTTATCAGAGGAAGATATGCACAAATTGAATGTTTCTTAGACTTCCGTGTATTTCACCGATGAAGCCGTATGTCGATTTTAATGAAATATTATTTACTCCTAAAAGAAAACACCAATAAAATTGTACCTGTTTAACTGTGCCGTTGTATACTTTCTTACCTGTTCGGTGTCTGTCTTGTTATCTTGTAAATGCCTGCAGTGTTTTTCCAAATATCTGTCGGCAAGAAGAGAAAGCATGCCTGCTTGTTTACATGAAACATTAATCTGCTCATCTCCGACTTAATTATTTCCCATTTTCGAAAGAGTAATGCCTAAGTGGAATAACTGTCAATTTTTTATGTTTCTTTTCATTTATTTTTCAATCCAATTCATATAATTTCACGTTTTCTCCATGTGTCAACAGTACCCTGAGGTGAAATATCAAAGCAGGTGTTTTTCTTCTTTTCTTTTTTTCTTGCATATACTTAGTCATATGACGTCATATGTACAACATGAAATCTTAGAATAACCGCAAGCCCGTTCTTTCTACGTAAACATGGGTAGTTGAGTCGCTTTGTTGTTTATTGACTTAGATTTTATGTTTTGATGTAGCTGCGGGGAAATACGCAAAGCCCCATAATACACGACGGAGGAACAATGTAAACGATCTCCCCTTTTCTTTCCCATGTGATCGGGTACCCTTCGTCTGAGCATCTTCTGATACACGACATAAGAACTATGTAAACGTTCTCCCCTTTTCCTTCCCATGTGATTGGCTACCCTTCGTCTGAGCATCGACTGATGAGGACTATATGAACATTTCAGCTACAAACTAGGTTATGGAGAATATTCTGTAAATACATTTTCCACGTTCCTAGAGGATATCGGCGAAAGGAGTTAATTCCACAAGTTCACTTGCATAATAATTTGTATGAGAGTCTGTCAACCACACCGTCTTTATGTACCATGCTAATGACAGAATCTCTGCTTCTAGCCGACAGTCTGAATTCCACCCATAAATATTTTAATATCCCTGCTTCTGCCGATAGGTAGGTAGTGTTAATTCTCGGAAGGAAATTTGTGAGGCTGTCAGTACCTACAGCAATTTGCATAGAATTTCTGAAACTGCAGTTGACTACAGGTGTGGTTAACGTCACATGATATTTCTTGTATTCTTGTAGTTTTTTCTTTTCTGGAATGACTCCATGGCTTGTCTAAGCATGTCGAATCTTTTATGTCACTGAGCTGTCATATTTAGCTCTGCTACTCCACAAGATGAGTAAGTCAGCAGCTGATGGTCATATAGCCTCTTTCACATTGGAGCAGCTGGAGATTAGCTGCAATGGAAATTCAACAAAAGGTGTGTGCATCCATGTCAAACTAAGTCCATTGTGCTTCACATCCTATTGTGACAATGAAAATAATCCTTTCACCATCGTAAGGTATGAAATATCTCATTGTATTCCTCAATATTTTCACTGTGGATGAATGTGAACTAATGACAAAGCAGTTACAGTAAGGAACTGGTAGCTAATGTAATTCTAGCTGTACCTGAAGCTAAAGAATCTATTTACATTAATAAAGTTTAAGAGTGGAGTGAGTTCACATGTCCTACGCATGCTGATCTATCATAGCTGCAAAAATGTAAATATGTCATTCTGGATGAGGTATGTCCAGATCTAATTAACCAAGTATTATCTCTACTGGGACACCACTAGAGAAGCAGTGTTACGCCGGCAATCCAGGAAAGAGGGAGACCCTGAAATGCAGGAGCCGGGTTTATTTAGACAAACAAAGCCAATAACACACGGTGCCAAAAGGGAAATTCTTGAGAGTCGTCGGGTCGGGCGCAGAAGGGTGGAAGCCGATGAGATCAGTCCTACGAAGAGGAACAAGACGATGAGACGATGGGATGGACCAGGAAGGGCGAGTGGATCAGGCAGGCAGGGCAAGTGAGGTAAGCAGGAATGGGGATGAAGGCAAGGCGGGCGGGACCGGGGGGGGGGGGCAGGGCAGGCAAGACAGCAGGGTAAAATGATACAGGCAGGGAAAGGAGAGGAGACACAAGACAGATAAGCGCTCGGTAATGCTGCAGTACATGGCAACAATACGAATTCGCGATTGCTGTTAATGCATACAAGCTTTAAATAGACTGGCTAAAGAGCAGGATTGTGGGCATGACAAGCAGTATGGCGGGGACTAAGAAACTTTTCTCTGTAACTCCTACAGTATATGCCCATTAATGGTTTTTGGATATTACTGAGGTCATATGAAGGGGTCCTGTCATGACAGTGGGGCATGGTGCAGACAGAAAGAAAGTGACAATCCACTAGTGACTCCAAGACAAAGGGCTTTATTAACGAACAGACCAGAACACCAAAAGGGGAAACCACAAAATAAAGGGACCCTAAGGGGTCAAAACAGAAACAGGAAGATAAAAAACAAGGAAAGCAAGCAGAGTAACATACTTGTAGGGGCATAAACACACTGGCTAACTACAGAACACAGTAGAAGCAGCCACTTAAATATTAACAGACAGCCAGACTAATGAAGGGGCAGATGTGGCACATCTTAACCAATCGGCATGACACAGGGAAACAGGTAACAGGTGGAGGAACTTACTTAAATTGTACACATACACAGGACAAATAATGGTTGAGTGAGTACTCAAATTACAGGTCTGGTTACAGGTCTAGGGATCTCGAACAATCACTGAAACTAACAACACCTATCACACAACGGGAATTACATGTACTATACTAGGAATATTTTACATAGAAGCAAAATGCAAACATGATCACAAGTGAACTAGACACATGCATGGCAAACCAAAGACTGGAAAACCAAAACAGAACATAAGAAACATGGGGGGAATAGAAAACCAATAAATACTAATAAACAGATGACGCTGGCATTGCTGGCTAGCCTCAAAGGCCTGACCAGAGCGTTTACACTCTCTGAGCAACACAATCAACCCCCTAAGTTATGTACTGTAGCAATCCAGCAAGCAAGGGGAACACACTTACTGTAGGCTATAGGGATAGGAGACAGAGAGTGGGGAAGAGGATGGCCAGCAACACCTGCTGGCCAAATGGAGACATAACACGTAGGACAACGACATACAGGCATCAACCCTGACGAGCACACATAGCAGCCTGAACACCAAAACTGAAAGAGAGAAGCTGTCAGGCCACATCTGGTCTGGTCTTTCGATGAGGTGCGTCTCAGGTGCGTCTTGGCTCCTGTGTGCCAGTGGAAACGCGCCACATGCCGTCATGCCACATATATGTGGGCCCAAGCCTGTTGAGATACAACGATGTAATATCTCCATGATGCAGAGAAGAAAGCCTTATTGGGAACAGAGCACTGCCGCTCAGACACGCGGGGGAGAGTCGGCGGAGGTGCTATACGCCGTGGCGGGGGGTGGGTGACAGCCGACTGCGCAACCTCTCAGTGTGAACGCGATCAGCGTGACCACAGTGTGACCAGAATGACGCAAATCGCTATCCGCCGGGGGGGAGCACTTCCTGATGCGGGGAGGGGGAGGGGCACGGCCTCGCCGCTGCTGGGAAATGTGCTCCGCGGCGACAGCCAGCGACCCAAGAAAATGGTGAGCGAAGATCCGAGAGTGTGGGGCCCGTTTCTGCAGTGAAAGGTGAGAGTCCAGCCCAGTGTGTCAGGAAGCAGGAGCTCACAGCCTTCCTGAGATACCCAAACACGTGGAACTTTACCTATGTGCCATCAGAATGATTTCTTGCTATTTAGCGGGCGCTTTCACACAAAGTGACATGCAATTAAGAAAGACAATCTGCGTTAAAGGCCTTGATCAGGAGCCCAGTGGTGCCATCACTTTGCAATCTTCCAGGGACGGGCAAAAAGTCCAAACCTGCTGAACCACTGCCATCCTCCCTTTTATCAGCACTATCATTTTCTACCTGGCTTGATAGATGGCCTAGATGACTGGGAAATCCTTTCCGCCTTGATCTGTTTTTGAACTGCAGCCGCCAGAAGCCATAAGGCTTAGCTGAGAAGAGCCCATCGCCAGCCAAACAAACCTGAGCCGGGGGCTGTCCCCGGAAATGCTTACAAACACACATAAACTCCCTGTTGCTATAGCAAAACGCCTACAGAAGCCAATGTACTCGCTGTCATAGTGAACAGCGTCAAGAGATCTCTGGTAATATAGCACAGGACACACTATCAGTAGAAATGTACTGGCTGTTGCTGTTATTGGATCCAGTAATTAGTAGAAGTGTATTCATACAGTGCATGACAGGAACGAGGAGGAGGGTCCCAGCCAGTGGTCTGTTTGGCTTTATTTCACTGATGTGTCCTTTGGCAGCCTGACAGAGCAGCTTCTGTGCTTTATGCGGAGGTGTATAATATATGTGACAGCATCCCATGCCGAACTGCTGTCTTCAGCTACGCTTGCATTATAGCGAGGTCTCCCCCCACACCGACTTGGAGGGTACCGCCTGGCACAAAGGCAGGGGGCGCGCCGGCGACCTTCATCACCGCCCCAAAGACAATGGCTGACTGACCTGTATAATGGCATAATAAAGTCACACTGATGGGCTTAGAGCCAGCAAATATTCAAGAAAAAAAAATGTCTTCCATGCATGCGATTCCACTCCAAATGATAAACATATGTGAAATGTAAAGGGACTGCATTTATATAGCGCTTTTCTACAAAGCGCTTTACAATTTATGCCTCGCATTCACCCATGCACCCACACACTGTCCAAGTTCAATGCAGCGCCACCTACTGGTTTTGTATTATGGCCGTCGACGCGTTCCACGGTGCGCTTCGTGGCCCTGTGTCGGCAGAGGCTCTTTCTGCTGGGTCAGCAGCTAATATATTCCTTTTTTGGCAACCCTTGACAGCACCCCCCCCCCCCCCCCCCCCCCACACACACACACACACACAGACCCCTCCTTACCCTGCCCAGGAAGCACATGGAGTTTCCCGCTAACCGGCGGCTGCACAGGAAGTGTGGCTCTTGGCTCCAGCACTGGCTGCAAAGCCGGTTCCGGAGGTTTCCATGAGGCCCGACAAAGGTTTTCCTCTGACCCCCCTACCCACCCCTGCTGAGGAGAGCTTGACAGCTCCGCTGTGTCCCTGTTTGGGGAGTATAGGAGCTTCTCTGATTGTCCCGATAGGATGTTTTCCTGTTTCATCCCCGAAAGCTGGGCAGGATTTGTGCAGCAAGGAAATGAGAGTTGCACTGTGCCATATGGCTTCTGATTCTCTGTGCTTCTGGAAGGGCAAAAGGCGCAAGCCTAGAAAACACATATCAGCCAAACCATTAACGTCAACACTGTATCACTTAAAGATCTAAATATAACAATCAACACATGACAGCAATATAGTTCTTAAACTGAGGTAAACTTTAGCTTTAACTCCATCATTTGAAAGCACAATGTTACCATCATGCATTGGAATTGGGTATGATTCAATTGTGATGTATCAATTACATAGCTGTAATAATGGGGCAAATGCTTATCTTGGTGATGGGTAGGTGTAACAATATGTGTATTCAGTCATTTAAAAAACCACTCTTGGTGAACCTGAATATACGCACAAATATACTGATGCTTCACAGAATTACACTTGGTTCTTGGAAGACAGCAGTGATGTGGCAAGTTGTGTAGTGGCCAGCAAGATGGAGTTTTACTCAGAGGGTGTTTTTGGTAAATATCAGGGAGGATTTGTATCCTGGATTCCTATAAATACACACACATACACACACACACATCATATATTATAAACTTATACTGCTCAAGTATATCATTATACACCAGTGACCAATGTAATGTAAATAATTATGATCATGCATTTTTTTTTCCAAATTTCCTATGTGTCACAGGAAAGTCTGATGTTGCCTTTGCTGAATATGCATTTTCAATGACATGATTCAGTGAGATACCCCAGATATTCAGGAGAATCCTGTCACGCAGAATGTTGTCATCAAAGTCATTTAATCTTCCAGTAAAAACAGAGATAATAGGATGATGCTGGCTTGAATGAAACATAACTACAATCGTTAGATTCTAGAAATTGTGAAAAAAAAATTCTGAGAAAAATGTATTAACACTGCTTACCTTAAGCCGACTTTTGACTTTGTGTTTGAGGAGGTAGGCTGACCAAGTGTGAGCAAATTTGACTGTACATCCATAAATGAAACTGGTCCCAAAACTCTTTCTGGGCTTCTGATGGTCAGGACTAATGTTTCATCATTTATATTCCCTCTGGGGATGTCAACCCTCAGAACTCTATATCTTTATGTCCACATCCTCAACAGGAGGGTCAACATCTCCAGGTGCTAGAGTAAGGAAGTTGTGAGAGTTAAATACAAACTTGTTCTGCTGATCTCAGTAAATCTATATTGAGTGCATTGTGCTCACAAGTACAGTTAGCATGTACAAAAAAAAATGTTGTTCCTTTTGAGGTTTTAAATAAAGCAAATGTGCTCAGGTTTATCCTGGGGAACAATTCTCTATTCTGGGTCACCACTGTCTTTTTTTAGAATTCTACTTTTTCTACTGCATTTCATTATGGGTGGAATAGCGGTCATCAGAAATCTGCTCAGCAAAGTAATGCTGCCATTCAAAGAAGTCATTTTGCATTGGTCTACTAGTGACACAAGCAACTTCAAATTACAAGTAGTGTACAAATGAAACCGTTTTACCACAAGTACCGTAACACCAGAGCTATATTATTTTGTTGCTACCGATGTAATTATGGACATTTGTACCATTTTACCGTTATATATGTCCAGTTATTAATAGGCTAATATCTACATTTGGAATCTCAGAGATGTCTCTTAATTCACTAACTCCGTACAACAACAATTTCTTTTTAAACAAATTGAGAATTATTTTAACGTGAATGCTAAGCTTGGCTCTAATGTCATCTCCTTTGCTATGGCATTATTGATTCATAATCACTGTATGAAAAAAAATCAGGAGGTAAGGTAGTGTGTATTGATGGATACTGAAGGTTTAACCTGTTATGCTCTGCACCTATTTTTGGGAATTCCGCCTGCATTTGGCCTACCCAAATTAAAAGGCCTCCCTTACCCTCATACTTTGGAGTACATTCAAAAGTTTGGTATCATTTTAAAGGAAACCTTTTGAAATTTCATAAAACACTGTTGAAATTGATTAAAAT
>JABFDZ020000043.1:9075876-9092869 GCA_019775955.2 Pollimyrus isidori
GACTGTAGAGTGACAGTGTCCCGGGCTGTAGAGTGACAGTGTCCCAGACTGTAGAGTGACAGTGTCCCGGACTGTAGAGTGACAGTGTCCTAGGCTGTAGAGTGACAGTGTCCCAGACTGTAGAGTGACAGTGTCCCGGGCTGTAGAGTGACAGTGTCCTAGGCTGTAGAGTGACCCAGTGTCCCAGACCAATATGTGCTTTGGATGAACAATTTCAGGTTTGTTTATTTTTTTGTTTGTTTATTTGTTTGGGACAAAATGCAGAAATGTTTAGTTTTGGAACTGGTATAACCAAATCAACTTTCCTACCCCTTCCAATTCCTAATCCTTGGTGTCTAATGTATATTTGCTAAAGGTATGATGCAGTGTGGTTAACAGAAAGATCCCAAAGACAAGGCTTTAAATGGCAGTGCTATGTGCTGATTGTGGTCAACACACCATGAAATAAACATTTGTTCAATTATACATACATGAAGCACAAAAGTACTTCAAATGGCTGCTCTTCCCATGGAACATTTTTTAATGGACAGAATTCTTATTTATTTTAAATAAATAGTTTCTGTGTACATAATCTGTTGTTCAGGGGCACTGAATTCTTACTTTTTGCAAACCCTGTTATCAGTTAGATTGTCCTCAGTTCATGCCCTTGCTTGTCTGTAAGTGGTTAGTGATCTTTGTTCTTGTTTTGGCATTTTAAAGTATTTCACGGACACTTTGATCCAAACAGAGAAAGCAGGTAAGGAGGTTAAGGGTCTTACTCATGGGCACAATAATAGTATCATTATGTTGCCCCTGGATTTGAACTTGTAACCTTACAATCACAAGCACAGTAGCTTAAGCCAGAGAGCCACACACCACTCTATTGAGGAATGCAATATTTGCTAGTTTTACCTTTAAACTTACTGTTTGTTGAGCATGAAAGCTACCTCTCTTCCAAATTCACATGACATGTAAAGTGAAAAAAGGATAGAGAGTAATTTTTGTAACACCCACATTTGTTTCTGTGACATCCTGGGGTAGCTTTAGTCCTGTTTGGGGACCGTTTGGGAGCAGGTTAAGGCCAGGGGGCAATCGGGTGAAATCTGGGAATCCTAATTGCAACCTCAAGCATTAATGCTGTCAGTGCCAAAGATGTTCGTTTATCTCAGAAGGTGTCTGCTCTGTAGAGTTGTCTTCTTTAACGATTCTGCGTAAATATGTATTTGCCCCCCTTGGAGAATGCCCTTTTTTCACCCAGTTGCCCTCCCTAGCATTTCTGTTGCAGTTGGATTAATTATGAATGTAGACTTTGCTCCTGTCCTGAAAAACATATGTGGTGGATCCGGCTCCCTATCAACTGCAATCTGTATTCTAGTCCCACAGCTTGGCTCAGACCACCCCTTTCTCTGAATGACACACTGTTCAAGGTCGCTGAAAGGTCATCCCACAGCGTTTTCCAAGGCTCTCTGCCGTCTGTAACGCTCGCCTGCTTCCCTGCGCAGGCATGTTTACACATCCCCGGTGTCTCGACTCTCAAGCTGCTGACTGGAATTTGTAAATATGTGAGGCTAATTGATTCCTCTCTCTCTCTCTCTCTTTCTCTCTCTTCCTTTTAGAGTTTGGCTGCGGTCTCATTTGAAAGTCCAGAACAAAATGCTGTCTGCAGTTGTACGCTAGGTAAGAGATGCATTGCTACTCTGTATTAAACTATGTTTATGAATTTCTGCAGTGTTTTGACATCCATAATAATAAGAATGATTCCGGAACATTCCACTCAAACACACACAGGACAGGTCCCACTCAGGATTGCTCCCTGTGTGCAGACTAGAGCTTCAAATATCTCTGCCCACCCTGGACTCGGCAGGTTTTCAGCCACGTTAGTTCTCTCTCAGCCTGGTATATTAGCATGTGCTGAAGGGGGCTGAGAGATAACCATGTGGTAATCTCTATTTTTATTTTCACTCACAGAAACACTGGAGCTGTTTAAACAAATTTTACCGCACTTCATCTTAAGGTGGCCCGCAGGTTTCCCGGCACGTTAAGGCTGAGATTCATGCCAGCTGTTTCTAGCGCTCATAATCTCCATCTTCAGGTTCTTTCACAGAGATACACGCTGTCTAGCAGGCAAAAGCCTGTCTCAGCTCATGCATTGGTGTGAGGAGAGAGTATGCTGAACAGAAATTCAAATAGATATAGAATACAAATTGGGATAGAAATAGAATTGAAAATAGAAAAGATACACATTTTTTATTTGCCCAGTCTTGGCAAGCAGGATGCCTTAATAGAGAAATTGGAGCCTTTAAATGATGTTTATAGATGCCTGTTATCAGTGAGGCATGATACCGAGAGCTAGGAGGACAAGTGGAGGGAGATTCTGCTAAAGTTCAGTGTGGAAATCTGTGCTGACGTATACTGGGTATTGAAAGGCAGCTGAAACACATATTAAGGAGGGTTCTTTTCCCAGCTTCACACTCCAAAAGACTCAACAAAGTCCTCTGTATAGGTGTTGTGCATTTGCACACAGAGTGTACACTCCTGCAGAGTGAGGAGCCTGAGGCATGGATGAGTTCTGCCAATTCAGTTAATTTCTTCTCACTCCAGTGATGCAAACTGTATCCTCCATTCTCTCCCTGACTTCCCCCATGATCACAATCTGCTAACGGTGCTTTTCCATTGCTACCAAGAACCAAGTCGTACCGCAAATTGACGGTTTTTCATTTCATGCCAGTCATACCGGACACATACCTGCGCTGACATTAAACTGAGCTGGTTGCGTCGCCACCATCTGATTGGTTGAAGTGCATGGAGATACTGGTGATCTGCCTCAATATGCATGGATTATCTGAAGGAAAAGATGGTCAATTCTGTATTTTATTCATAATAGGCTTGGGTGGTGTCTATCTTTTCATACCATCACATCTTCTTGATGTTTCATGTGGTATACGCTGTATGACAGTCCATCAAAAAATAATCATGTGGGCTACTGTAACCTCCAGAATCAGAGGTAGCCTAAAGAGGCTTATCAGAGTGGAAGTTGAATGGTAGAAAAATGAGGAGACCACTCCTTGTTGAAGGAGTAGCGTCTGTATTTTATTTTGACATTAAAAATAATACTTTTGGGATTATTAAATATCTGGGTCTACTGTAATGGGCACTGGTGGCCTAATGGTTAGAGAAATGCTCTTGTGATTGAAAGATTGCAGGTTTGAATCGCCAACCAACAAGGTACCCCTAAGGTACCCTGAGAAGGGTACTGTTCCCTGTTCGCTGGATTAGCTGTCCTGTGCTATGTCACATACAGTATGTGTTAAATGCAGAGGACACATTTTGTTGTTGTGCACTGTGTGCTGTGGTGTGTCACTAAATTCTAGTTCTAATACATCACACCACCTTAATTCATTAGTCGTATTCATTAGAAACGTGCTGATATCATCAAGATGTTCTGGTAAATCGGAACTTGAAAATTTCAAGTCTCCTACTTAAAAAGTACTATAGAAGAGCTGAACAAAATGGACCGATAAAGCAAATTTACGCAAGCAAATGTTAATAGCATTTGAAGCATAACACAGTTATTCTTGCAGGTGCACTAGCAGAAATTAGCACACAGAAAAACAATAATAATAATAATTGCATGCAGAAAATTATGATGTACACTGTATGAACAGATGTTCTCCAAACCAGGCAACGCCTTTAGTGAGCCGACCTCAATGTAAAACTGAAGCTGGACCTATGTTGAAACTAGTCTCTCTTCACTATACAACTTGGGTAGTGCTTAGTTTATATACTCCTGAGACCCAAGGGAAAGTGTCTTTCAATTGTAGGTTATTTGTCTTTCGAGGAAATCATTTAGATTTACAATTACAATTTAGATTTTTTCAAATTTATTTTTATTTCTAATTTCACACGTCCTCTTTATGCAAAAATAAAATGTCCACTACAATGGACATAAATGAATGGGTGGGTTATCAGGAGGTTATGACAGCGGAAAAGTGGCATAAGACTGTCTGTATTCAAAAGATCAATCAATGAACATTGGGGCATATTTGCAAATTTTCCTTCCACAAAGAAACATGCTACAGCCATGCCACTGGTCCTCCCATGAAGAGAATTGCACTGTGGATTGAGGACATTATTGGAATGTTTTTGAATCAAGACTAAGCACCAAAGAAACAGTGTTTCTGGTTATTCCAAAGTAAATGCACTTTTCGGATAAAAATGGCCCTATTAGTATGCGTGACTAGCTTCCAAGGACTGAGTCCCAGAATGTATCTGTAAGCCCTGAATTCTATTATTTTAAGCACAGAAACCACAAACAGCAGAGAGCTTCCCTGAAAAAAGACAGTGTTCCTGCACTTATGGAGTAGCACACATTGTTCACTTTCTTGCAAATGGATGTATATCTTTTCTCCTTCTATCCCCTTTGCTGTGATTGCTGGGCTGCTATCTGTTTGAGTTTCAACTAGAGTTCCCACCCACAGTAAACACTGGCAAGGATGGCTGCTCACCTGCCAGTGTGGAAACACACGGGGTTTGTCTTGAGCACGGACATCCTTGAGATCTTGAGTCAAAGGTCAAGGATGTTTGTTCCCTCTAAAAGCGTTTTATCACCCATATGTTTTCAAAGCCCTTATCCAGTTTGGGACGTGATGTTCTGGTCTCTAAACTAGAAGCAAGGCTAGGTGCACACCTGGGCCTACTAGCAGTCATGATGACTTATCGACCATTTTCATAAAACATCCATGCAGAGAGAAGCCTTCACAGTTTCTTATATCTATTTGAAAAATACATCATAGTATTTGGCTACCCTCTGCAACGGTGGTTTTCTCATAAAATAATTAGATCTGCTTTGAGGATACACATTTGCGCAAATACTGTCATATACATAAGATGGCCTGCAGACTGTACCATTGTGTTCCAGCGTACCAAGCAGCCAACAACTTTAAGTTTTGCATATTATGAATTCTGGGAAGGTGTGATAGTGTTCATCTGTGGCTTGGGCCCGAGGGCTCTTAGAGGTTGGCCCAGTCTAGGCTGAATCTTGGCTTGTGATGTTTGCTTGTCTGAGCTGGGAATCAGTCTCCCCTGAACTCTTTAAGTGGCCAATGCCCACTCCCCCCCACCTACCCACCCCGCAGATAAACAGCATTTGCTCAAGACCGGAATCTAACAGGGAGATTCCCAAAGGAGTTGCCTGGTACATGCAGAAGGAAAATGTCTGAGAAGTGTGTGTGTTTCTGAAGAATTCCTCGCCTTTTCTTTGGCATATCATTCTACCGTTCTGTACTCTTTTTTGGTATCTTTAATTCGTGGCTTTTAGTTAAATGTATGCAGGCAAGAGAGACCCATGCTGTCTTTGTTGCAGGGATATGCAGACGCGCCATTTCTACTACTGATTCCCATTAAGTGAATTCCTCAGAGCGCAATGGGGCAGGAAAGGAACAAGCAGTGTAATCTAACAAAAAAATCTAAGAACATCAAAAAACAAACTCGTCTGGCTAATTTCTAAGCCTTGGGCATGAGATGAATAAGTAATAATGACACCAAAGGGATATTAATGATTTGATCTACAATTGATGTTTGTTTGGCTTCTTCCTCTGCTCCTCTGGGTCTCATGGAGGACTAAGAGACCTGGAGAAAGGCTAACACAGATTGCTTGCTCCAGTGTGCTGTTTCGATCGGGGAGGTGAAGGTTGTCACAGAGAGGCTTGTGATCCAAACCCATGTGGTCCCACAGTGGAGAACCACATAATGGACTGATTATCACTGACCTCATTTGTCAGGCCAGTTGAAAATTAGAGCTGTGTAACCTATTTTTAGATCATGGGCAGAACTTTTGGCTTCTTTAAAGTCTCTCTGGGATCAGTAGATGCTCCTGAGGCCTGTAAATGCTTGTCACCGTGCAAATGCAGTCTGGCTCCCCTCAGTACGTCTTGCTAGCGTTGGAGAACGCTCACTAGCATGGGAAAGTAAATCCCATTCCAGCCCAAAAACTCTGGGGCAAGTTCAGCCGCCATAAACCATGTTCCCTCTGTAAGAGCTATGAAGCTCCTGGCTGAGCATGAGATTTCCAATTTCATCTGATTTCTCCGGGAACGTCAGGCTACCCTGTGTGACCTCCACTGACATCAATTTCTGTGAGTGGGGGGGCTTTGGGTTCTTAGGTTGTGTACACATTAGGCGATTTGTACCCTGCACAAAGTTCAGTTTGTTTGACTAGTGTGATCGCTGCATACCGTGACCGGGCACAATATGCTTAACCATTCCTTGGCCTGCTTGGAGAGGTGATTCCGGGCAGAGTTGGCTGGACGCGGGCATGGAACACATAGTGCGATTGCTAACTGTGTTTGAACTTGGAACACAGACTTAACGTCAGTGATGCAGCCTACACATTAGTGTGGGGTGAAAAAAAAATCCAAATTTTCAGTAGCAATTTCCAAAAGTGTAGAAAAGTTGTCACTGGACCTCATTATTAAACGTGCAAAATATCTTTGAAATAGGTTTACATTTTCATGTCCTGCAACGCAATCGAAATTTTCACCTGTCATATCAATGCATAATCAATGCAATTCATGCAGAAATGTGACGCTCAGGAGCATGCTTACGCTGACATACTGGCAATATACACTATCCATTATCCATTATCTGGGTCTTACCAAAAATATTGGGACACTCCTCCACATCATTGAATCCAAATCAATTAATTCAACCCAGTATGTCCCAATATTTTTAGTGATTTAGTGTATCTAACCGTTTTGGCTGTCATGGTTGATACTTTTTATTTTGGTGGCACGGAAGAACAATTTTACATTGCGTAAACTTGAAAATATTAACCTATTTCAAAGATATTTTGCACGTTTAATAATGAGGTCCAGTGACCACTTTTCCACATTACTGGAAATGTAATTTTTTTCACCCCACCTTACTACACATGCATGTGCACAGATGCACTACGCGTGAACCACACCCAGATGGAATGGCTTGGGTAGGCTGTACCGGTCAAGTGGCAACAAAAATGTAACAAACGTTGCGAGAATGGGGTCACTTTGGTCGATGGCAGAAGTGCAGTGTTTGCTGGAAATTTGGCCTGACTAGAGTATCCAAGAACAACAGGACGAAACACACAAAAACTCTGAAATATTTGGTATATGATAAATCTATGATGGTTGCTTGTCATTGTACCAAAAACTACTCCAAATAAGTCATGAAATAGGGACATTAATCATGAATTGCATTCTGTTGTATGACTGCACTTCCAATGTTTTCTTCAACACAAGAAAATCGTACGGTGATGAACAAAGCGTGCTTGGGCCAGAATCGTTACCTGCAACGTGAGTGCAGACCAGCAGGGGAGTGGGGAGGGGCAATCGCGCTTCGTCATGGTAATGCAACTGGGCACAGTGTGAGTACGACATTTGAACGCAATGTGTCAAGAGGTATTATGGCAGCAGCGTCACTAGAGATTTGTGAAAGTCTTTATAAGGGGAATGTGATGGAAGTGGCTCACATTATTTACGCTAATTAGTGTACATTTATTTGGGGGCTACAGCCCCAAAACAACTCTAGGACAGCCTCTCATACGCTACAGCAGTGGGTATGAGACCTCAGACCGAATGGAAGGGCATCTCAGGGCTCTCACGTCCAGCTGTGGTCCTCCTTCTGTTTTCAAGCTGTTTTGGAGCTCCAGGCTAAGTGAGATGACTCTCCCAGGGCTGATCTGCTGTGTAAGACAGGCTAGGAAGTACAGGCTAAGTGAGATGACTCTCCCAGAGCTGATCTGCTGTGAGACAGGCTAGGAAGTACAGGCTAAGTGAGATGACTCTCCCAGGGCTGATCTGCTGTGTGAGACAGGCCAGGAAGTGCAGGCCAAGTGAGATGACTCTCCCAGAGCTGATCTGCTGTGAGACAGGTCGGGAAGTACTGGCTAAGTGAGATGACTCTCCCAGGGCTGATCTGCTGTGAGACAGGTCAGGAAGTACAGGCTAAGTGAGATGATTCTCCCAGAGCTGATCTGCTGTGAGCCAGGTCAGGAAGTACAGGCTAAGTGAGATGACTCTCCCAGGGCTGATCTGCTGTGAGCCAGGTCAGGAAGTACAGGCTAAGTGAGATGACTCTCCCAGGGCTCATCTGCTGTGAGACAGGCCAGGAAGTACAGGCTAAGTGAGATGACTCTCCCAGAGCTGATCTGCTGTGTGAGACAGGTCGGGAAGTACTGGCTAAGAAACTAAGGACACTGTGACTTTGTCTGACTTCCAAGGTAATGCTACTGACTCGCTGATGCACCGTATGAGCATTTGGACTTTCACGGTCCCCAGGATGGACCGGTGCCAGTTTGCACTTTGTTTTCTCTGGAGTCGACAGAAGGTCCAAATGGTCAGATGGATTCTTATGTATCAGAACTTCAGAAGGATATAGAAGGTGGAAATAGGGCTATCATTAATCATCACTTTGATTAAGCTGCTGTTTGAATTTATTGGCTAAATTTAATTTTGTGTTGAATCAGGATGTGGCAGACGGTGGTGGGAGAGGGAGCAGGATTTCATTGGGGGTGGGTCACAGGTTCTGCTGGCCAATCAGACCAGATCCCCTGGACCTGAGTCAGTGGTTTGCTGCCCCCCCCAGCAGCCTCAGCTGTGTAAACTCCTGCTAAGACCCTCTCCCTCTCTCCCTCATGCGCGGGTTGACGCTCGGTGCTCGGTGACCCAGTTCTGCTCTGCGGAGCGCCATGACCCACTTGGCCGGCGGTGGGGGAGTTAGCCTGGCTGCGTGTGAGCAGATTTGCTGCTCCGCATCTCCTAGACGCAGTGAAAGGCCGTAGCACTCTTTGGATGGCCCCTGGTTTATGATAGTAGATCTGTAGCTATCAGCGGAGGTGTAGTGGTTGGTATATGCAGGTATACAGTGTATATCCAGCTCTAAAAAATGGCTTTACTGTATACCTACATAAAAATTGAGAAATGCATATCAATAAAAGGGGAGGTGCATGTACAGAATTATACGGTATAACAGTATGCCCACCTGCCCCCCACAGGCTGCCAGTGCTGATGTCCCTTCGCCATCTGGCTTAGGTATAGTAGAGTTGCTGTCTCACTCAGGTCTTTGCTGGTTCTCTAAGCTCATCCAGCTCTTACTCTCCATAACCGTCTGTCACATCAAGTGCCTGCTGTCTCTTTTGGTCGTGATCTATACCAGAAGTTCTGTGGGAAGTATATGCGGAGACTGCGGTAATTTGTCACTCTATTTCAGGTTACTGTGATTTTTCACCCATGTGGTACTCTGCTGCTTTGATTTAATTTTCCTCCCTTTTTCCTGTTTTTGAATTATTGTGTACAAAAGACTAGGAATGTATTACACCCTTAGGGAGACTCTGTTGTGAAAGGTGCTATATAAAAATAAACTGAATTGATCTGCAGTGGTACTCAGTCAAAATAATTTGAGAACCTTTACATTACAGCACAGCCCCTGCCTTCCATTCCGCTGGATTACAGAAGGCCCTCACTAACGCAGCATCCTGCAAAATCCCGCAGGAGCTCGCTTCCTGCAGTGGCTATAAATGCGACATTGTCGTCATGGCAAAGCAGGAGAGCAGAGTATTGCGAACTGCGTGTCCTGCAGTACTCAGCACAGCTAATAAGATGCGGGTTGGTTTCTGGGTATCAGCCGAACGGTGCCTCAGGTGGGGTCACTGCAGGGAATGGTGGCCTTTTTTTTGGCCCGGCTGGACTTTGGCTGAGCGGCTTCAGCCCGAGGAGCTGCAGCCGGTATGCTGATGCAGATGCCGCAGGATGTGACGCAGGATGTGACGCAGGGTTTCCTGCTGAGGAACCCGGAACCCGCTCAAGGAGGAACGAGGATGAGGTTTGCGTCACGGTGACCTCATCTGACAAGGACAGATCCTGGGCTGGTGGAGAATTCCTCAGGCTGCCAGTGATGAAATGACGCTACAGCGATTCTTCTTTTACAGGGAAACCATGTGGAAGCGCCAATATACATGCTCACTGTATCCCAGGGATGTCAAACTGCAGTCAGTCCTAGGGGGGGACAGAGCCCTGTGTAGCTTAGCTCTTTCCCTGTTCCACCACAAATGATTCAGTTCGAGGGCTGTGTGGTAATCCGGTGTGGTAAACCCCAAAAATGCGCAGGGCTCCAGCCCCCCAGGTCTACACTTTGACACTCCTGATCTAACCAATGGGCTGTATTTAAAACGTCCAATTTTGTACTAAGAACGCCGTGAACCGAAAGCAGATGGTTCATCTTATAAAAATGAGATAAAATATATCCTGATTTAACATAGGATCAGCTTTTATTAAACATTCTCGGAACTTGAAGCTAGATTTGACCGGAGAGCATGTTCCCATAATACAGCTAACTTGGAGTCTATTGTATGTGTTTCATGTTTTTTTCTTGGTCCTTGTGTGATCTGAAAGATGTTTTGGCATATTGTCATTATCTGATAAAGTATACTTTGTTTATTTGCTACTGAAGTTGAAAAAAAAAATATCTACCACCCATTAGTCAAATAACACCAGTTATTTACAACTTTTGTTGGGAAATGTTGGGAAATTACTCATGGTGATTGAGTTTGTGCAAAGACAAATACTGAATGAGATGCTAGGGAACAGGATCGGCCCATGAGAGCGGCAGTACGCCAAGCAGAGGGGGGTGCTGGCTGGGGAGGGGCCTGGCATTCTCGAAATGCTACATTAAGAGGGATCGGTTTATTAAGTCTCGTCAATGAGGCGAATTAAGTCGTGATGAAACTATGAATTGTATTTACAAACTGATATTGTTTGCTAGGTGTAGATTTGCTTGTGTTGCCTGCATCCATAGTTTAAAATAAATCAGACTTCCCCCATAATATATACTCACTGAGCACTTTATTAGCCCTGCTTATTACACACATTAATCTAATCAGTCAATCATCTGGCAGTAGATCTCATCTTTATCTCGTCTTTCAACTTTAAGTGACGGAATTTGTTATTTTTAAAATGCACTTGGGGAGTTCAGACTGCATGCTGTTGTCAAACTTGTCCAGTACTGTTATCAAAAGTCCAGCAAGATCTCAAGACTTGCACAGCCACTTTATCGGTTACAGGTGACTTTCTTCTCCAGGGGATGGAGGCCTGAATGTGGAACCAGCAGGACTGCGGTCGGAGCGCAGAGGTTCCTACCCATCCGTCGACCTGCGGCTGTTGAACAGTGAGTCTCACCGATGTGAAAACGGGCCGGAAAGCCAGGGTGTGAGTTGTCCAAACATTCGAGATTATGCAGAACACAGATCCATTAGCATTTGGCTTCTCTTTAGTTTGGACTTTTATCCGGAGAACCAGGGGCTCCAGTTCGCTTGCCCACATTCCACACATCCCTAAGCAATTATGGACAGTATTTATATTTCCAGTCAATAAATATAAGCAACCATTCAGAAGCTTGGTGTTAGATTTTTCCTAGAATGCAGCACATTCCACATGTGGTTTGTATTGGGATTATTCTATAGCTCCTTCCACTTCTCTTCAATCATATGTGCTTCTGTTGAAATGCATTTTTAGAAAAGTATGAAGGAAAAAAAAATCCAGTTTTCTCAAGCAGAAAAATAACTTTGAAATATGCCTCATCACAATGGCATTGTAAAAATAGCAACCCAGAGATTTAGACAGCATCAGTATTTAAGGAAATGTAGAGATGTAGACTGAGATGAAGCCTGCTTCCTCCTGGCTTCACTGAAGAATCATGACCTTGTTTACAAACCCTGCAGGGTTTACAAAACCTGCTATATTTATAGACTTTACAGTGTTTACAAATGTTGATGTAATTATAGGACCTGCAGTGTTTGAAGGCCGTGTAGTGTTTATTGACCATTCTGTATTTATGGACTCTCCAGTGAGGACAGGCCCAGTATTACAGACATTGCAATGATCACAATCCCTTCTGTATTTACGGAGTCTACTGTGAGCACAGACCCAGTATTACAGACACTGCAATGATCACACTCCCTTCTGTATTTACGAACTCTACAGTGAGCACAGACACAGTACTACAGACACTTCAGTGATCACAACCCCTTCAGTATTTACAGACCTTGCATTGATCACAGACTTGTGTGTATTTACAAACCCTGCAGCGATCACAGACCCCACTGCATTTATAGACCCTGCAGTGATCACAGACTCATCTGAATTTACAGACCCTGATGTGATCGCAGACCTCGCTGCATTTACAGACCCTACAGTGATCACAGACTCGTCTGTATTTACAGACCCTGCAGTTATCACAGACCCGTCTGTATTTACAGACCCTGCAGTGATCACAGACCCTGTTGCATTTACAGACCCTGCATTGATCACAGGCCCCTATACAGTATATTTATAGTCCCTGCCGTGATCATAGACTCCTCTATATTTACAGACTGTGCAGTGATCACAGACTCCTCTATAATTACAGACCCTACAATCATCTCAGACCTCTATATATTTACAGACCCTGCAATGATCATAGACCCTTCTGTATTCATTGACCCTGCAGTGATCAGAGACCTGTCTGTATTTACAGACTCTCCAGTGATCACAGACCCCTCTGTATTTACAGATCCTACAGTGATCTCAGACCTTTCTCTATTTATCAACCCTGAAGCGATCACAGACCCGTCTGTATTTACTAGTGCTGTAGTTCTTGAGGCCGGTCTTGATGTGGAGACTGGTCTCAAGACCAGTTGTTTGTGGTCTTGATCTTGTCTTGGTCTCGACACTATTTGGTCTCGGTCTTGTCTTGGTCTCGGACATAGCGGTCTAGATGGGTTGGGGAAAAAAAGAGAAAACAGCACATCCTCACAGAACATGAAGACCAAGCAATGCCTTTTTTTTCCTACAGTTGATCTGAGTAATGTGATGTCAATTCTATCCCTAGTCTGTTTTCGGTCTTGGTCTCGATTGTTCTTGGTCTTGGTCTCGCCTTAGTGTGTCTTGATCTTGATACCCTCAAGTCTCGGCAGTGTCTTGGTCTTGAAACCCACTGGTCTCGGCAATGTGTTGGTCTCCGTTTAGGCGGTCTTGACTACAACACTAGTATTTACAGACCCTGCAGTGATCACAGATCCCGCTGAATTCATAGACCCTGCAGTGATCACAGACTCCTCTGTATTTACAAACCCTACAATGATCACAGACCCTTTTGTATTTACTAATGCGACAGTGTTCACAGACTGTTCTGTATTTCCAGATCCTACAGTGATCACTGATCCTATTGCATTTACAAACCCTGCAATGATCACAGACCCCTCTGTATTTATAGACACAGCAGTGAACACATAACCTTCCATATTTGTAGACACAATCTCATCTTATGGATGGACAGATGTGCTTTATTGGTCCCAGCTGGGAAATTCCTTTCTTACAGCAGCAACCATATATTAGTTATGGTATACCAGAGTACACAGTCTTGTAGTTACATATGCATCCCTAGAATGGCTGAAAACAATATTGACTCCAAACCAGTGGTGTTTAACTGAGATCCTGTGGGGATCCTCCCCAGGGGAGCTCAGCACCAAGAGGAAGGTGAAGAGGCTGCTAAGCTTTCAGAGGTACCTCCATGCTCAGCGCCGGCTGCGGGGTCCAGGCTTCCAAAACTCCCTGCACCTGCTAGATGAGGACTATCAGGGGCAAGCGGTGGTGAGCACCAGCACAGGCTAGATATAACGGAACATAGGCTACACAGCACCAACACAAGCTACATATAGCACTAGCACAGGCTAGATATAACAGGAATACAGGCTACACAGCACCAACACAAGCTACATATAGCACTAGCACAGGCTAGATATAACAGGAATACAGGCTACACAGCACCAATACAAGCTACATATAGCACCAGTACAGACTAGCTATAACAGGAACACAGGCTACACAGCACCAACACGAGCTACATATAGCACCAGTACAGAGTACATTTAACAGGAACACAGGCTACACAGCACCAACACAGGCTACATATAGCACAAACACAGACCAGCTATAACAGGAACACAGGCTACACAGCACCAACACAAGCTACATACAGTATAGCACCAGTACAGCCTAGATATAACAGCAACACAGGCTACACAGCACCAACACGAGCTACATATAGCATCAGCTCTGACTTCATATAACAAGAACATAGGGTATACATAGCACCAACAGAGGCTAGACAGAGACCGCACCAGCAAAGACTACATATAAAGTTAGCACAGGCTCCACATATCACCAAAATAGCCTACGTGCAGCACTAACCCAGGCTAGACAGGGCACCAGCACAGGCTACATATAGTATGACAGGAACACAGGCTACACATAGCAGCAACACTTAACTAAAGCATAGGCTTCTGAAAATATCTATATGGAATTCCTGAATAGAAATCAACATTTTTTCATAGTTTCAGTTTCATAATATGTTAAAATGTACTTATGGAGTCATTACATTGAAATACAGAAATACAAATTGATGTGTAAAACATTTGATGTTACCTGCATGTTCAAACTGTCGTCATAAATAGCATTGGGAGATTGTTTTTTATTTTTTATTTTAGATATATAGTTTTAAAGTCGATTTCACATGTGCATGGTATATAAAGCATCATACTCGTTACATCTTCTCCCGCTGTCCTGTTTTGTCATGTAGCATATGTTGTCGAAAGTCGGAACGTGGAGCTTTGATATTTTCCTGTTCGACAGACTCTCCAACGGTAAGAGGCAGGCAGTGCTTTGGCCTCTCGCACGCTGAAGCACGCTGAAGCACGCATCCCAGCCCCCTCGCTCTGCAGCCTTAGCGAAGCCGGCTTCTGGCCTGAAACTGAGCGGAAATAGCTCATTTGTGCTGTTTCGGCCACTTCTTATCGCCTCCATCTCAGTCGCTTATGCTCAGGCTCTCTGAACGAATACATATTTCTGATCCGCTGCATGCTGCCTGTGCTGATTTCTGTGCATCTGATTCCTGCTGCCCTGCTCTTTGTGAGCGGAGTTTGCGCAAATCTCTCATTGTTAACTGTGTAGCCTGATCAAACTAAACTACATTCGTCTTTTTAACCCCATCGGGCCAGAATCTCTGAGTGCTCAACGTACTCAGCCCCATAAATTGACAATTTTACAGTCAGTGATTGTTATATTTTCTTTCGGATTACACGATTGGTCATAAGCGAAAGGCATCAGTACTTTACCATTGATTTGTACAGTGTGTTAATTAATGTGTCCCAGAAGGGCTTTAATCTGCGAATTTTATTTTTTCTCTAGGAAACAGTCTGGTGACACTTCTCTGTCATCTTTTCAATGTGTATGGGCTTATTCATCATTTCCAGTTAGATATGGTCAAATTGCATAGATTTTTTGGTAAGTTAAATACATTTAAATATTGCTTTACAAAATCTGGAAATTCCTCTCATGTAGGCAGCTTAAGTTGATCTTCATTCTTGGTGACCCTCTCCATGGCCATTTAAGGATCATGTATTTATAGGGCTTTTACCAGAGCACCCATCTGTTAGGCTTTGCCCCCAGATCCTCTGGGACATTTCAATCAAACTGTGTCCCTGCTGTGTGTCCAGGTATGGTCCAGGAGGACTACCACAGCCAGAACCCTTACCACAATGCCATTCATGCCACAGATGTCACCCAGGCAATGCATTGCTACTTACAGGAGCCTAAGGTGGGCAGAAAGAGGCTTTTGCCAGCAACTTGGTTGATAGTAGGGCACAGGCAGATGAAAAGAAAGAAAGGCAGTAGTATAGACAGCTCATGCCAGGTCCTCTGCCTCCTGTAGATCGCTCACCACCTCACGCCGCTGGATGTTTTCCTGGCCCTTTTGGCGGCAGCTGCCCACGACGTGGACCACCCCGGGGTCAACCAATCCTTCTTGATCAAGACCAAACACCATCTGGCCAGCCTGTACCAGGTCTGCCTCCATGGTCTGCCTCCATTCCCCCTGGCAGTGATGACCTTTCTCAGATCTACATCTGTGTGTGTGAGGAGTATGTGACTCACACGCTCACCTCCTTTAAATCACAGAATTCGTCAGTGCTGGAGAACCACCACTGGCGCTCCCTAGTGGCCATGCTCCGCGAGTGCAGCCTGTTGTCCCATCTTCCCCCAAGCACCTTGTGAGTTTCTGTCTCTTCCAAGTCCCTTGGGGCCTTGAATTTGTGCTTATTAAAGAATGGTGTAACTTCATAGCATGGTGAAGAATAATAGGCCGAGAACAACTGAACTTAGGAACAGGAAGCTGGTAATGATATTTTCAAACGTAGTATAGCTGGCCTACTTTGAAAAGGAGCAAATCTGTCGCCCCCCCGCAGGCAAAACATAGAGGAGCAGCTGGGCTCACTCATCCTTGCCACTGACATCAGCCGCCAAAATGAGTTCCTGGGACGCTTCAAATCCCACCTGGACAACAAAGACCTGCAGCTGGAGGATGCCGGACATCGACTCTTCATGCTGCAGGTGAACCCTGATCTCTACCCCCATGGAATCTCAGACATCTAAGAAGACATTAGAAAAACATGTGATATTCCAGAAGGCACATGAAGTCACAAGGCAGGGATTTAGATGGAAAAAAGCAGTTTTTTAGTGGGCTTGGGAGATGACAGGTAGTCAGAATACAGTAAGTGCCCAAGATGCAAACCAGTTCTGTTCTGTGAGTGGGTTCACAAGTACAAATGTTCATAAGTGTATTTTAACAAGAAACAATTGAGAATTATTTTTTTATTTCCATTGCTTTCCGTCAGTTAATCTTACCATTTACCATTATCGAGCTGATCTACACTGCATATATACATCTAGCCTAAACATAAAAAATGTAAAAAAAACATAAAAAATGTTTTAAAAGTTAATATTTGTATTATTGTATCAAGCTAGAATACTCATTCACACCTACCTCTCTCTCCTCCCCCAAGCCTACATTACTGTATCAAGAATACTCATTCACACCTACCTCTCTCTCCTCCCCCAAGCCTACGTTACTGTATCAAGAATACTCATTCACACCTACCTCTCTCTCCTCC
>JABFDZ020000043.1:9102351-9119070 GCA_019775955.2 Pollimyrus isidori
ACACTGAACCCCAAATTGCTCCCGGTGTGCAGGTTGGCACCTTGCATGGCAGCCTCCGCCACCGGTGTGTGAATGCGCGTGTGGATGGGTGAATGTGAGGCATACATTGTAAAGCGCTTTGTAGAACATTTAGATAATGCCAAAAGGAGGTGATTTAGTCCTGCATGTGTACATTCATTAGGACACACAGGGCTAGGCGCGCTGCACTTGCTTCATAGTCCCCCCCAGGCTTTGACCTGGAAGTAACAGAAGAAGCTTGGAGCACAGCAGAGGGGGGCTGTACAACACATACCAAATTCTGAACAGGACTCCAACCAGCACCGAACCCCCACACACACACACACACACACATCTGAACGACAAGGTGGTCAGACGTCGAAAGGCGCTGATACGGTGGGAAAGTTATACAAGCTAAGAACAGGCAATCGGGCAGGATACACACAAGAAAAGGGCAAACATACACGCCACAATCGGGAAGGCAGCTATAAGATAACAACAATACAAGGGCTATTTACATTGCCTGTGAGCATATGCTGACCCTCTACAGCACTACAATAATAACACACAATATCCTTTTTTCTTGTGCTATCCTGACCTTCTCGTATCTGGGGGGGTATTTTCCGTACGTCGCTTAAATTATCCGAGATCAGATGCCTCATCTTGGATGAGTTAATGCTGGTGAAATCATCCGGGATAAGTAACTTTTTCAAAGGCAGCTGTGTAGTCGATTAGTCTAGCTGGATCCAATCATTCGAGATGATTGCACGCGCGCCGGATCGGATTGTGAGAAGCCCATATATATAAAGTCTGGAAAACGTGATCAGGAAGTTCTGGATAGGCTGCAACAAAATAACGAAAGGAAGGGCGCACCTTTTCACACCAGAGGAGCCGGATCTTCTGTTAGAAGGATATGAAGAATTTCAAGAACTAAAATGCACAAGGGGTAACATGGCAAAAGCAGCCCAAACCAGAAAAGACGGCTAGCAAAGACTGGCTGACAAATTAAACGCGGAAGTAGTGTTCTTTGTACTTACTGAATGTAGCGTTTAATTTCCTGTGTCCGATTAATTAATTATTATTTAATACAGTAAAATCCCATTATAACGGACTTCAAGGGACCTGGCAAAACAGTCCGATATATCCAAAGTTATATCCAGAGTTGCTGTATGGCCAGAACACAACTACAGGACACCATTTATTCATGCCACACCCCAGCAGACACACTTGTGGTATAGAGTAGATTGGAAAAACCTATATGTATCCGGTCTAGGAAACTTGATCGGCAAATTCATTGACTTCCACAAAATGTCAAAAAACAGGGCACAATTTTTCACACAATCCGGGCAGGACCTTTTCAATTCATCATACCCCTTTAATAAAAGGTTTAATATGTACTAAAGGAAATGCCTCAGAAGCAGCCCAAACCAAAAAAGATGGCTGGCAAAAAGTGCTTGACAAAATGTGTAAATAGTTGTTAGTTATTGTATTTATCACTTGAGTGTAGTATTACACTTACAAAACCCTCTCATGTGAAATTCCCTTCTTCTTTGTGCACCGATTGCAATTGGTCATCCAGGAACGCCAAGGCCATGACTGATTGAATTTATATGCATGGACACTGAATACATGTGAGCTAAACCTTGTTTACACAGAACAAACCTGCTCCGAGCAGGTTTGACGATTAGGATGTGTTGCTATAACACCACATCCAGCAAGAGTTTTGGAAAACCGCGAGATCCAGGATCATGCCAAATCATCAACAATTTCATCCAGCTAATCGAGTAATCCACGTATGGAGAATATCCCCCAGATCGCATCAAAGCTCGCGTCACTTCATTTGTCCATGCACCCATTATTTTAATTTTTTTATGTCTGTGGCATAATAGGTCGACATGCGTAACATACTGTTTCACCTTATACATTGAAGTGTTTCTGCTTTTCATTATATTATTTGCATTGTCTGCACAATTGCATGCAATTTGTTTAATGGGATTTTCCGCTAAACGATTTTCCCACCTCTCAAGCACTTGTAATAAAGATTGCAAATTGCATAAAATACTTCCAGATTGCAGACATGTTTGCTCTGCCAGCAGGTAAATCACATTTGTTATCCTCGCCCTCTGATTGCCTTACGCTCTTCCTACTACAAAGGTTATGCGCATGGCGTCACAATCCACTGAGTGGCACCGTTAGTGTGCAGCTTTAATGTCGCAAAAATACATCTAAAATGGGAAAGATCTGCCATGCTACTGATTTGTACAAGTCGATTTAACAAGAAATAGGAGCTATCTTTTTACAGACTGCCAAAAACTAAAGTATAAGGGTCGCAACATTTCATATGTTCAAAATATTTCAGAAGCTGTATTTTTGCATTGCAGTGCACTTAATGGCTACATAAACAGTATGTTTAATCAACGGCTGGAAAAAAAGATGGTCGTATTGTATAAAACATTTGATTCTAGTGGTATCTGCTGGTGTTAAATGGTACTGCAATAAATTAAATTGATGCGAAGGTTCAGAATACAGAACATATGACAAACTGAACCTCAATATAATGATTAATTGCAGTAAATTGGTACGGTGACATCATGTAAGGCGTATAGTAATCCAGCATGGGTTTGAGTGTCCTTGTTCCTTTGTCTCAGTGTCTAGCATCTGCCATCGCCACCACCAAGGTGCTGACAGCCCAGCAGGTTGTGAAAAATGACGCAGGGGAAGAGGTGAGTCCACGTTTCTAGGCATTTGCTTTTAACATCACAGGAGGAGCTGCCAGTCACGGTGGACCGTCTCTCCCTGAAGGTCATGGTCCCACTCGGCACCACAGCCGCTGCCGTGCAGGAGAACGTCCACCTGCCAGATTACCTGCCCGAGGACGAGAGCCCGGAGCGCAACACGGACAAGGCGATATCCCGGATGGGCGCCAAGGCCGACGCCGGCGGAAGCTGGCTTAACGCTGCCGCTACCTTCCTCACCAGGACGTTCTACTGGTGAAGCTCATCTTGCCGTTTGTTTGTTTTTCCTGTCTTCTCTGTACATATCTTAATGTGTATGTGTGTACTGTCTTGAATATTTGATTTTCACTTGACTTTCAAAAAGACCTGAATTGAAAGTTAAATAAAATGAGTCTGATCTTATTTTCCACCCAGATTCCTTAAAGGCGTTTATGCCACAATGCTGTTGAACTCTCAAATCTGATTGGTCAGAAGGGTGTTCATTGTGTATAGCTGCACATGTAGTGCTAGAGGGGTGAATCGCAGTAGTAAGTCAATTCTTTAATTATAATGTTACTTAATATTCCAGATGTTGAACAATTTAAAGTTGGCAGAAATGGTAATTTCAAATTAACAGCTGGTCTTGGCAACAGAATTGTTTGACAACAGTGGTTTGGGTTGTTTCTAAGCAAAATGTTTGCCAGAAGAAAGTGTTTCTAATAAATGAGTCTTGGCTCAAAAGTATGAAAACGTCTTTAGGTACATATTTGTAAACTAGAGCTGTCAGGATTACTCGAGTAAACTCAATTACTCTTATTAAAAGCATGTATTAAATTTCACTCTCGATTGATCATCAGTACGGCAATAAGTAGACGTCATATTGATGGCACATAGAAAATGAGGCTCCAAAGTACAACTGCAATGCAAATGCATCTTGGAAGGCCATTCAGGTTTGACAAACTCATCTGATGATGTGAGGTTTGCCATAGATATGCGCCATTTAGCATCTCCGAGTAGCCCAGCCTCTTTGTCAGCACTTTGACAAATCACTTTACTTACTTCATACTATTCCACTTTGTCTAAATAAACGCTGCTGAAAAGATCAGCCCTATCACTTAACCATATCATTAACCGTATATTTTTTGTCAACTTATTGGGTATTTTATGGCTGAACGCCACTGGAAAAAGTTCACATTGAGAACTACATTATTCAAATTAACCGTATAGCCAAAATATAACTCTGCAAATAGCCTGTCCAATACATCAGGAATGCCAACAAATCACTTGCTTTTTCTCAGTATTGTCTCTAAGGAATTCAAGATATTTCCATAGAATGGAAGACTGTCTTTTTGTGACCAGTCCTTGCACATTTTTCTCCTTTTGACCCAATATCTCACAGTTGTGGCACATAATCTATCATTGAGTCTAACAGTAAGGAGGAGAATGATTAGGGTATTGCATGCAGACCTCATGCAAAAGCAGCAGCGATAAACTTTTTTTTTTTGGTCATGTACTACATAACATTGAAGAGGAACCATCGTTAAAATTGCAGTGCTTGTGAAGTTTTGTTTCCTGTGACTCAGGGAAAATGTTTGGGTGCAACTTGATGCTTTGAACCCAGCAGACCCTGTGCGCACGTCCCTTTCAGGCGGATCCTCCGGATCTTCCACTATCCAAAATAAATTGTAGTGCCTAAATTGACCATATGAGTGCATCCTGCAGTGTTCAGCTGGTTCCAGCCTTGCGCCATTTGAAATTTTATGCGTTAACTATAAACGATCACTCAGTGAATTGTCCCATTAGTTAGTAGATAATCGGTTATATTAAGAATTAAGGCTCTGTGTAAGCCAAATGTGTGGTAATGGAGGTATAAGTAGGTTAATGCACTCCAAGTCATGCATTATGGTTATAATGCATGATTCTTTTCCGCAGCAGCTGCACATTTAAAAATGTGTAATGCACGGCTTTTCATACATTAGCACTTAACTTAGACACCATACCAGGCCACATATAGTTTGAATAAAAGGTTTATTGTAGCAACATGGTAACTATAACGTAATCTGATACAACTGAAGGTAGCAAATAGTGCTTCTTAGTGGTTCCACATTTACTAATATATATGCAGGTTTAGGGAAAAATTGTCTTGTAACCAATTTAACAAACCGAGGAGAAGGCCTGTACCCGGCGTTAGAAGTAATGGTCTCCGCTGAAAGTAATCAGTATAGGAAGACTAATTTAAAGTCAACAAAACAAGTGTAGAAAAATCTTAACTGAAAAAGCAATTATCGCTGGAACAGATTTTTCTTAAACCAAACCAAATATGAATGTTTTGTACTCTCCACTTAACAGGTAAAGAGAGATCGCTTGGGTCTTTACCTCCTCAGCCGTGCCGTCAGACTGCAGCATGACTACATGTTCCTCACACTCACTCCACTTTCTCATCCTTCTGTGGCTCCTTCCTCTCCTCACCCTCTGCACCCTCCTCCTCCTCTTCCTCCTCATTACCTTCACACTGATACTTATCATGAGTCCACTTGGGACTGCTGCTGGATTTGCTGAAGGGGAAGCGGCCCCTCCCACGCTGGAACAGGCCCCGCCCCCTTCCCCTCTTTACCCAGTAGTCCGTGCCGTCATCTCGGTCGTCGTGCTGTAGAGGGTGTGCAAGTTCTGTTGTCAGGTTCACGCCAGACAGCTGCGGACAGTGCACGTGTAACCTGCCCTGGTGCAATATCACTGCGGTATGCATGGACCAACCGTGACCATCCGCATCCACAGCTACATGTAGTGTGAACACAAGCTTCTGCGGGCAGGAAGCCCGAAAGCGCACGCAGTAAAGTGTGGTATGAACTGGGCTTCAAATGCCCCATTTTCATGTGAATCTTATAAGCACTGGAGTTCTCAGTGAACAATGTTGGGCAGGGAGCCCGAGACTCACCAGGAAGTACTTCCTGCTCTTGGGTGTATACTCTGGGTCCCATTCTTCCTCCTTAGGCCTCTTCTGAAAAGGGGCACTGGGAGGGGTTGGTCCAGAGCTGGGTAGAGGGAAGCCCCCCCGGCCCCTCCCTCGCCCACCCCTTATGCGGAACTGCTACAGAGAGGAAGAGCAAGAGAGGATTTGTCTGCATGACTAACCGGTCGCTGTAGCAGCAGAGTACCTGCACATCCCCCTTCCCATCCGAACCAGGTATAACCCCCCCCCCACCTCGCAGTACTTACAAAGGTGCCCCTGGGCCGCAGGGTACCCTGGAAGCCAGGGCCGTCCTTGAGCTCCTGCAGGCCTGCCCCCTCCTCCTCCCTGGCCCTGCGCCTCTCCCTGCCGTCTTCGCGCGTCACTGACGACCCCGAGGACGACCTGGAACGCCCCCGCTCCTTGCTTTTGTGTTTGCTGCAAGATAAGTTGCGCACTCAGTCTCCAGGTAAGGAGTCCAGCACTCAAAGTTGCATGTACTTGGATTAACGATTCTGCTACAGAGAGACCCGTACTGGTTTCCATGGTAACAGTTTGTCTACAGTAAAGGGGGGGAAAAAACTAGTACTAAAGGTGAAACATTCAGCATACTGAAATCTCCTTTGAAAGGATAGAGAATAAAAATGCAATACCATACTGCAGCTCTTACACAATGTGCTTAAGAAGTGCACTGCAATGGAGTCCAACCTTGTGCTCTTGCCTGGATTATCTGACATTTTATTGTCATTTTTGTTTGCTAATCCCAAATGTCCTCATCCAACAAAAGGCGCAAAAAACTGATTACTGCTGTAAAACAAAATGGTCATTTTCATATAAATTGCAAGGAATGATGAACAACAATTGTTGATATCAATAAAAAGGCAATTATTAAACAGGAAAACACCTTTGACAGTAACATCCCCTGGTGTCAGACATCTTACCTCTCATCCTTAAACGGTTTGTAATCTCTGGGTTCCTTGGTCAGTTTGTCCGCTTTCTTGGGCGGACTATGTTCCCGGGACATCCTGGCCTCATCGCGGTCCCGGCTCTGCTCGGTCCGCCGCCGATCGATATCGTACCGCAAATCAGCAGAATCGCACCTCGATTTTTTTTCGTCCTATCAGAGCAAAGAAGTTTTGGAGGACCCATGAATTCTCACCGTGTTAAAATGTGACCCGTGATACCTGACTGCCCTCCCCAGCAATAAAAAAACACTGATGTACAACACACCTCAAACTGACTGTCAGCCTCACATATTTACACTGACTGCTCACTGCTGACCCCCTATGGACGCTAACAAAGGTGACGCAGTCCTTCTACAAATTAATTTTAAGGTGAGACTCCATACCTTGGAATCTTCCTTGAATGTTCTTGCCTTCTTAAAAGCACTGGGGGAGATGTCAATCCTCCTTTTGATCAGAAATAAGAACTACTATGAATGATTGGTTAATATTTAATGTTAGCAAGAAACTATTTTGTTATTTTTATTAATTGTTTTTTGTTTTTATGAAAAAAGCTTTTGAATCCTTGAAACAATGACAACATGCTTAAAAAAATGCCATAATTGAAGACAAATTATGTACATGTGAGGAGATCGTGGTTGGTACCTCTATATCATTCCCAGACATACTGCTAAGTGACATGGCTAACGGTATTAGCGGCTAACCCTGCTAACTACCTGTGGATCTCTGGGCTCTGGTGTTGGGCCTCGTGCTCCACAGCCGCTGTCTGATAGACCGTGAAGCGCTCATGGAGGGACATAGCGGCTGGCTGGAAGTGGCGCTCTGTGGGCGGCAGGGGGCACAAGTGATTCAGTTAGATCGACATCACCCGTAGGGGCCGATCTAGCGGAGGAAAGAAGCACATCTTACAGGTTAACTTCATATACTGCAGGCATGAACGCTCAAAGTATCTCCCCATCTGATTAATTGGTTAGCTTATTCGTTACAGGAATAGCATAGGAAATTGTTTACATGCCATTGTAATCATGAGAATGACAATTTCATATGACACAATTCTTAATTGGTATTATTGACAATATTTACATCGATATCCGTTATTTAAAATCTAATAAAAATCTTTCAATATTGCAATTACAAACTGAACAAAAGTGACTGTACCTTGAATGATCTACAGTAGTTTTACATATACACAATATATACAGTTTTACATCAGTCACATGTTGCAGCCACGTCTGACACATTTACACAAGTCTGGAGAGTTCATAAATGAAAGAAGCTTTTTGTTAACAAGTCACGGTTTGTTAACGGTTTTCAACTTACCGCCTCTTTGTCTCAAAACCAATGCCTAACAATCGACTCAGTCACTACCAGAGTAGTGCGTCAATCAAACCCAACATGGGGAAGGAGGCCATTTTGGAGCTAGCAACTGATTTTACGCCAGGGACACGGGGGGCTTCGATTGTGCCCGTTTCCGCATCGGTATCTCTCAAGTGTAATTACAGTAACATGGACCTTGGCATTGCAATGCCCATTCCCGGACTGGCATGACCTATTCGCAATGAAAGAGAGAACATCACTGTGCAGACTGAACTGCATTTCCCATCAGCCCCTGCACATCGCCACTGCAGAGTAGCACTGAGCTATCATATCCACAAAAGACTGAAAAAAACATTACAGAAAGGTATAGGAAATGTATTAAATCACTTACAGAAAAACTGAATGCAAAGTCATATCTGAAATATGAATAGCAAAACAACATTGCTCTTCAAGAAATAAGTAATCTTACACATAAGAGTGAGGGACTTGTTGAGGTACCTCTGACATGATGGACCAAGGACACTACGTGGTGAATGAAGGCCTCAGCTGTGCTTTTGTAGGCCTGAGGCTGAGTGATGTGGTGGAAGATGGAGCGGAAGGCCTGCTCTTTCCTGGCTGAGCAGGCGAGGGCGCTGGCGAGCGAACGGTCCCCGGCTATCGAGATGCTTGGGCTGGGGAGGAGGACAGGCAAGGAGTCATCGTGTGTTATTCAGCCCCTACCCCCCCCCCCCCATCCATCCCCCAATTTTGTAAAAAGCACGACTCACCTGCTGTCTCCCAAATCCAAGGAAGTCATTTTCATTCTAACCTGTGGCCGGCCGCAGTGGCTGGACCCGCCACTGGGGGCACTGTCCCCCCTCCCGTCTGGGGGCCGCTGTGGCCCGGCATTCGGTTGCTGCGGTGATGCCATTTCGCTTTCGGGTTGGGGCCCCTGCTCTTTGGCCTTCAGCAGCCGGTCGGGCTCCCTGCCCAGCCTGAGACCCTTCACAGTGTCCCGCATCCAGGCTCCCTCCCGAGCCTGGCCCGCCACCCTGAGCTGGTGCGGCTGCCTGTAGGCCTGGACCTCGTCCTCCTCCTCCACCTCAGGCGAGTCCCCCAAGAAAGGCACCTTTTCTGCCCTGCTTTTAGTCCCCGAGTCCAGATTAAGCTCTAGCTCCATATCCAATCTGCTCCACTGGGCCCTCTCTGAAAGCGGCACCTTCTGGGGCTCACTCTGCCGCCCTACCCCCTGATCCTGAGAAAAGACCACATCTCCACCCTCTTGTAGACACCTGCCCAAAAGGAGGAAGTCACAACTGTTCATGGAGAATTTGCACCTTCTGATATGACACTCACACAATCCACATTCAAAATGTTAACCGGTATATGTACAGGCATTGGGAGAAGGGGTACCTTTTGAAGTATTTGCCCACTTTTGAGAGGTCCTGCTCATCACTCTGTGGGAAGAAAACCTTGCAGCCAGGAGGTGCAGAGGAACGAGCCAGAAGTTCAGAGTGGGAGGAGCTTTGGCTGGGCGGACTGGGCACAGGGGAGGGGCTTCGCTGCGGGCTGTTGTCCCCATAGGCTGAAATGCCCATCCAACCCTCAGAGGGTGGGGCTTGCGGTATTGTGGCAACACCCCCCCTCGTTGCTGCCCCTACACATTCTTCCCCTGGTCCCTCAGGCTTCCCACTAGCTGGTGCCGAAGACCGGTTGTGAGGGGTTGAGGAAGACGAGGAGGAAGAGGAGTGGCCGGAAGCTGAAGACCGTCCAGAGTGACGGGACTTGCTGTGAGACCTCTGGGAGGTGGACCTGTGTTTTGGGGTCCGGGACCGAGAGCGCCCCCGCCTGGGACTGCGGGAGTAGCGGCGGTTTTGCCAGTTGGGCCGAAAGCCTCCGCGATGATGGAAGCGACCCCCGCCTTGGTAGTAGCCCCTGCCCCGGTTGCGGAATCCGTAGGGACGCCTCATGCCCCTGCTTGGGCGATAGTCCCGCCGATACTCCCTAGGGTAATTCCGTTCCCGACTACGGGAACGAGAGTAGGACCGTGAACGGGACCTAGAGCTGCAGGCAGAAAACAACATGCCTCAGTAGTTAGACACTGCACTGCTTCAGATAACAACAAAAAGCCAACACAAGACAGGCACGCCGCAAAGAGTGCAAAACACATGCGCGCACACACACACTTCACCTGTATCTCTTCTTCCTAGAGCGTGACCTTGACCGTGACCTAGTGGTGGAGTGAGATCTTGACCTCGATCTGGAGGAGTGAGTGTGAGACTTCGACCGGACCATGTTTATAACCTTAAAGAAAAATAGATTTTCTATTTCTACATTAGACCTTATTAAATATACACAAAATATTGTATATCAGATTCTGACATTCTTCAATAGTAAAAATTACGGTAATTTGTTGTCAACTGCCTCAATGAATGCAAAAATAACAATAAAACTTTTTTCTTTTTACGCTGTGTATTTTTTGCTTTGACTGTACTGATAAAACGGGCAGAGCATAAGATGCAACCAAATAACTAGCAAAGTGCCATAATATTACTTTTCATTTAAATAATTAAGAGAATTTTAAAAATAACCGACTGGAAGACGATCGCGTAATTTATTATTCATTCAAACTACCCGCTTCAATAATAAAAAAATCCACGAAAGCGGAACTTTAAAATAAAATCGTAGGCATGTCAACCATTTTATGTTGGAGACCGGGATCCGCACACCGGTCTGAGTCGTTAAAATAGGGACGGGTCAGTTTGGATATATACCCAGTTAACAACTTAACGATCAGCCCGACCGCTGCTACGTTGCTGGTGGCACAATCCATCTACACCCTCCCGTCATCCGAAGGGACACTGCACATTAATTACAATAATATAACATCTACAGTCTAATAAGCACATCTAGCTGATCAATAATACTCCATTATCTTTCTCTTTTATTAATCACCAAGCTGTGGCAAGGTTAGATTACCGTATACGGCAGCTTTATCCTAAATATTTTAGGTCTGTGGAAAACAACCGGTTCTCATGCAGCGGACAGGTCCAGTTGTAGGGTAATGCATGCAAAAAACGAATTAGATGTTATTACCGTCTAAACGTGCAGTAAAACGTCCGTCTCATACAGTGCACTTCAGTCCATTCGCAAGAGTGACCAAGATTCTGCTCATCAGACGCAACATGGAAAGCGGGCTTAATACCTACGGCCCATTTACGCATAAATATAGACAAAAGCTGTAACTTCCGAGGCTTACCCGGGACACAGTGTAAACCTGCCCCGCCATCTTCAGACTGGAGGCTGTACAACATCTTTCATTAAGTACTGCACGCTGTTCAAATACATATTTAGGGTATTTACTTTAGATATAAAATTATTTATAGGTTATAATTCCCTTCAAAACGCAATAATCGTTTAATGTAACGCATGCTCTTGTAATATGTAATTCGGTGTTGTAAAAATTCGTGAAATCATGCATGTATTTATGATTTTATGCTATTCATCTTAGTTATGGGTGTTACTTATCATGAATCTCAATTTGTGCACTGTTTCCTGTTAATACAGTAGGTGGTTGCTCAACAATCATTATTATTTACATGACTATTTACATTATATACATTGGTTAAAAGGAAAATTAACATCAGAAAAAAGTAATCAAGTTTGTGGGAGCAAGAAATCAGAGTGATTTACTGCAAAGCATTACAGTACATCAGTAACATCCGTTTTCAGAAATGTATTTTGCTTCTAAATACTGGTAATCTAGTGTAAGTCACACTTCAAGATATTAAGGTCAAATATATCAGCCCCTAACAGCACTGGCCCCAGTCTGGCCCCCCATTTGAAATGGTCTCGCACCGTGACTATGTCATTTGCTTATCAACGAAGGTAAGAGCTTCCCAAGCAGCAATTAAAGCTTTTAGAGATGCCAATAATTGCTTTACTTTTTTTATTTGACTCGCTCTGCTGGCCCCCAGAGGATGGGTGCCCCTTTTGAGTCTGATTCCTCCAAAGCATTCTTCTTGTTACCTCTGGCTTGTTCACTGGAGGCTTTGGCCAGGGATGATGTAAAGTATATCCTCGACACAACACTGCCTGCCTCTGGATTCATCATTACGGAAGGTCCTACTTGCCTGACTTGAGAGGATTTCTGAAGCTGTGGTTTGTACAGGGACATGGAATCAAATATAAGCAGAGAAATTCCATAATCCCAATGCATATGACAAGTAATTGAAACTACTTTTATGTTTGCTAGTCACTAAATTAAAATATCAAAGACTGATTTGTTGGCTTTCCTGTGTGTTTGCCTTACGTCACACGGTGAAAAAAGAAAAATGAATGGACTTTACCTAACCTTCTGTAACTTTTAATTTATGACAATGATTTGCATTTGAAGGATGCTGTTGTATGTTCTCCCCGTGTCGTCGTGGGGTTTCCTCCGGGTGCTCTGGTTTCCCCGCACCGTCCATAAACTTACCGAGGCTGATTTGAGTTACCAAATTGCCCATATATGTAGGTGTGATTGAATAGTGTGTGCATTTGTGTATATGTGTGCGTGTATGTGTGTGTGTATATATGTGTGCCCTGTGATGGATTGGTGCCCCATTCTGGATTGTTCTCTGTGTTGCATCCATAGTTCCAGATCCCCCACAACCCTGAATACGACAAGTGGTATCAGAATATGGATGAATGGATGGATGCCGTCGTTTTCGCAGCAGGGAGTGGTATGAATGGATCTAAGCGCTATTTTTTATGTGTAAGTTAATTTCACAATTCACATTTTGACAGTTTAAGTATTTTGAACCCCTGAAGAGGCAGTCTATGTTTCCTTCCAGGAAAACTCTAAAAAATTTATGCTGCTGTGTTATCTTTCCCTACACATCTGACTTTCAGGGCCTGATACCCGAGATTACAGAATGTATAGTTTTGGATTCCCGCATCAGAATGGATTTGGTGATGAGGAGTATACAACTTGCACTCCACTCTTCAGCTCCACTATTAAAGATGGGTCATGTTCATCAATGGCCATGTTCTATTTTAAGTTCTTTTAGGGCCACTTTCATTGGCCATATTTGTTTGTGACCATGTTCATTGGCCATGTTTTTTTAGGCCATGTTCATTGAATATGTTTGTTTTGGGCCACATTCTTTAACCATGTTTGTTTATGGCTACATTCATTGGCCATGTTTTATGGGAAAGTTTGTGTCAACTTGCGAATTAACTTACAAGTCGAATAAGTATTAGCAAATTCGCTTAGTTTGTACATTAATATTAATATTTTGTTTTGTGAATGCAAAACCTATTGTAAAACACACTGCCCCAGGATTATTGCCCCCAGGCTACCCAAAATCACCATTAGTGACTGATTTGTGTATTTGTAGGATATCCCTCAACAGACAACAAAAAATATCATACTGTAAGTTGAAAATGCAATTTAAAGCAATACACCTAAACTAATAAACATCATAGCCTAGCCTATGGCCTACTTTAAACATGCTTAGAACAATTTTATTAGCCTCCTGTTGGGTAAAATCCTTAACCCAAAGCCTAATTTATAAATTAGCATTGAATATCTCAAGTAAATTATTGAATAATGTAAAGTCGAAATATAACAGGGACCATTGTAATCCGGGAAGAGTCTTTAATGTAAATAATCAATCAAGTTTTAATGGATCATTGTCAGTGTTAATAGTATATTTTCATTTCTACTGTATTATGCTCTCTGCATTTCTACAGATGCTGCTTTTCATTTCACACTGGATAGTATTCTACTTTTTCTATAAAGCTTGTAGTTGCTGCATTATTATTCATTGTCAAAACATTTATTTGACGTTAATAATTTATTCCTATTCTCCATTTTTATACCATGAACTTACTACTGTGCACTGCATCACCACCATGGCATTTACCTGTTTTTCATGGCATAGTTTGTAGACTATGTTGTCCATACTGGTAATTTTAAAACAGATTTTGCAATTAGTGTCTATAATGGCCTAATTAACAGAAGAATAGAAAACATCCTTGATTATTCTATTACTTCTTGTTTCTCCCCCAGACATGGAATGAGGTTCAAGACAAACTTCAGCCTTTTTAAAGGGTATCCAGGAGTTCCACATTAACTCAAAAAAATCCTAACACATATAGAGGTGATGGGTGACCGTACTGCCATGAACCATCAGCCTTTGAATGTTATCATCAAGGAGCAGGTGGTAGAACAACACCTCTCAGTGAGCTGATCATTATCATTAGGAGCCACTAGCACATAATCATAATACAACAGACGTTCCCCAGGTTCTGGCGGTCGGTGTTATAACATTTCAACTTCGCAGTGGGTATGATCATTCAATAAATTACATGAGATATCCATCCATCCATTTTCTAAACCGCTTATCCTACTGGGTCGCGGGGGGGTCCGGAGCCTATCCTGGAAGCAACGGGCACGAGGCAGGGAACAACCCTGGATGGGGGGTCAGCCCATCGCAGGGCACACTCACATGAGATATTCAACACTTTATTATAAAATAGACTTTGTGTTAGTGATTTTGCCCAACTGTCATATAAACAAGGGAAGGATAACCCAAATGCAGGCTGTGTCAGGGTGAACTCCATGCTGGGGTGTTTATTGCCGGTGAAAAGGCAGGATCACACAGAGAGAGAGAACAATAACTGGACAGGGAGCACAAGACTAAGACTCTAATATACATGATTAAGAGAGGAGTAAATGCAAGGCAGTTGTGGCTGATTAACGAGAGGGCAGGAAGAAGAGGCAAGATGAAAAAGAGGTGTGGCTGATTTGAAGCCACAGCCAAGGGAAATATGGGGAGCGGTCAGGCAGGGAGGGACTGCATACGACACCAATGGTAGCTGGTGTTTTAAACATGTTGAAGGTAAACTAGGCTATCATGTTTGTTTGGCTATGTGTACTGTATTAAAATGCATATTTGCCTTACGATATTTTCGCCTCACAATAGGTTTATTGGAACATTACATCGCAACCCAGGTAGCGTCTGTATTTCAAGTTAGAAAACATAATTTATTGTGAATCACATGTAATATCTGGTATAAATGTGCTAGAAATTACACTTTTTTCACAAAACAGAAAAATCTACATTGAAGGAACATTTGTGTACAGAACCATTTGTTACCAGTGTAATATAAATGATCAGTTTTGGATCACAGAATTTGCTCAGAAATAAGGATATTGCTGGGTACAAGGTGGATGGGAAATTACATGGTAAGAGAGGGGCTGTAATTTCACACTTATAAAATGCAGTTGCAAATTATTTGCATTTCATGAAGAGGGCAGTGAAATGAAAACATAAAAGGTGTCTCAACACAGAACTTCATAAGGGGCAAGTGACTGGCGGGGTTTAAAAAAAAATCCTCAAGCTTAGTCCCGATATATTTGGACAATGGAGATCAACAAAATAACCTGTACAAATACCGCAGGGACATCCTGGACGGTATCACGTCTAATTTGACCATCCATTATAGTGTGACATTTGTACTGGATGTGTTAATGCCACAAGTGAGTCAGGTTTACGTTCAGTTTTGAATACATATGACATATTGGGTTCATTTAATTTATTTCTAATCAGTAGCTGTTTTTATGTATATATAGTTATTTATTATTGATTATTTACTTCTTTAATGTTAAAAAATAATTATTCGTAAAATTCACAGCTGCCTTCTATTTCATGACTTTTAACATGTTGGTAAGTCTGGTCCATCGTAAAACAAATTGTTTTGATCTTTTCAAGCATATAGTAGGTACATGCATAAATACAATAGAAAAAAATAAGCAATGCTTTGAGTTTAACTCTCATAGCTTACACATAATATGTATCAGTATGTCAAAATCACCTTATATTTTGCAGATACATCTATTCAGAATCTACAAGTTCTGATTCACAAAAACAACAATCAAATGAATCATCAGTTTGTTGACATTTGCACAAATGACTGATGCATCACAAAGTGAACAGTATACTCATCCTGCAGTCCAATAATACTAGTAATCATCACTGAAGCGTAGGGAGAGTGAGCCTTTCATAGAAAAGAGCTAATGGGATCAGTGACATGTGAATGAATCAAATCAGGACTAACCATGAATACAATGGAATGTTTGATAATCATTTAAGAAGAAACGTTTTATAATGACACAAACGTTGAAATGGGGAGAGATTTCAGGAGAAACCCCTTTGTTTTTCTCCCATAATCACACATGATTACTGTGAAGTCTCACTTTCTGGAGATCATAGACACATTGTTAGAAGTATATTTTGTCAGTATTGTGTTCACTTTCATTGCCTTCATCTATCTGTCTATCGTCTACTTCCTGGGACATAGGAACACTGGACCATACTGAACACTGATTCCAGGAACAGGACATCATGCAACCGAGATCATTAGACTGTTAGAAAGGTGACTGAAAAACAAAACGTTTCAGCCAATGTGCTTTTCAATAAATGTTTTCAATAAAACTGCTGGTTTTGCAAAAACTGTATAAATGGTCTTCATGAAATGATACAGGTTCAGTACGGTTTCATTCCTGATGAAAATGAATTTCATGTATTCAGAATAAATAACGCAATAGATAGAGATAATGCCAAACTAAATTTATATCCAGAATGCTTCAGATTTTGAAATATCAATATCAAATATCAAGTTATCAATACGTATTCTGAATCACCTAAAGGGACATCACACCTCTGACCCGGGTAGTGGGGGGGGGGGGGCCCCGCGCGCGGGGGGGGGGGGGGGGGGGGGGTGGGGGGGGGGGGTGGGGGGGGGGGGGGGGGGG
>JABFDZ020000043.1:9119170-9132001 GCA_019775955.2 Pollimyrus isidori
TTAATTTTTTTAAATTTAAATTTAAAATATAAATTTATAAATACGTATTCTTAATCACCTAAAGGGAAATAACACCTCTTACCCAGTTTGCCCCCCCCCCCCCCCCCCAGCAATGGGACTTCAGGTCTTCTGGGATGCAAAGTCGTTTTTGTCCTTCGCTCCAGGAAGCAGCCAATGTCTCATAAGATTCCCATGTTGTGCATTGATACATCAACATACATAATGTAATATAGTTGTCTTTGATATTTTCTTTTTGTTTGTTAGATTGTTCAGTTCAGTGATCGAATGCCAATAACTGACCTAATACCACTGAATAAGGTCAACACATAAAGGACAGTTTCATGTTTATCATCCATCTATCTTATATGTCCGCTTATGCTATTCTTCAATGATCAACAGTGAAATGCTGAGCGAGACAGAGTCATCACGAAAGTCAGAGTCAGAAGAGAATCATAGATACTAAACAGGCTGGTCAGCCTCAGTAGAGCAGCCAGGTTTGTCCAGAAAATGATCTGATTTCCAGTTTTCTGCATATTTTTTTGTTTTTTAAGTCGGAATTTTCATTGGCCAAGTTTAAATCCAATGTAGTTTCAAATAAGCACAGACATGCATCCCTGGAACACAGCAGAGTCATTGTTTCACAAATAATATTTATTGTTTTTTTTTTTTGTTTTGTTTTACATGCCATACAGATTGAATAATGAAAAACTATTACAGTTTTGACAGAGAGGTATCATTAAATCGAGCATCTATGAACATGGACTAATGTGGAGTGGACTGTGTGAAAAGAGGACACAAAATCAAATCAGGAAATCCCAAATCAGAATTAAAACCATTTAATGACTATCACAGACCTCCATATGATCAGTAAATGCATTTGCTGGTTATTCTGTTTTCAAAGCTTTGTTATCTATTTTAACAAAATATACATCTTGGAAGTATATTTCTCTGTATATAGATATAATATTTAACATTTGAACTTTTTTTTTTTTTTTTACATAATAAATGATCCCTGGTTTTAATATCAAATCAAACAGAGAGCGTATCAGGGGCCTAGCCCGCCAGTACAATTCAAATCGTACAAAGAAATTTCATTATTCCTGAAACAATTCTTGTTAGAATCGTGCAGAAGTGCAAAGCTTTGAGAACGAGTGTTTACAGAGTAGAACATGGAGATTAACATCCCAAAAAAAAACAACCCAAACCTAAAGACTCAAACTGCATGAAAGTCACATTCCAGGAATGCAGTTTTTTTTAAATTCAATGTCTTCTAAGCACTTTGCTCTGAAACGAACAATTACTTTCAAAGACCGTTCAAATGTCATAGTCAAAATCTGATACGGCAAAAGAGAGTCCATGACTAGCAGCATCGCTCTGAAAGGTATTACTGACAGATGGTTAGGTGACTGGATCATCCCATTTGGAATCCACATCTTGGTATGCTCGCCTACTGCATCATCTGGCCAAAACACAAATGGCTCTCCCAACAGTTCCTAAGGTTTCTTATACTGCAAGGTGCATCTTATCTGACAAGTGAAATAACTAGTACCAGAACCTAAACAAAAGGGTATTCTGCAGTCTAGACACATGACAATGTCTATAGATTTTGCATTTTGTCCTTTAGTTGACATTTGAAATTATTAATTACTGGTTCTTTGGTTTTGGGATTTAAGCTTTAATAACTTAGAAACTTTAATAACTAAGAAACCTTAGTGAATGGAACTAAACGGTTAAAGCTGAGAGCTTTACAAAAATAATAATTTCACATTAAAGCAATTAAAATAGGTTAAGTGGTGTGCAGCCTATTCTTAGTTTTCTCAGAGAAAGCAGGATGTCCTTTATCCCACGACAGAACTCCATTCATATCTGCCCTCTTGTTTAAACGCCTGTTGTCTTTAACTTGACTTCAAACGCCGTTATTCCTACAGCAGATAGTTCTTCAAGTATTAGACGACATTACATCTGGTTTCAAAGTACAGTAATTAGTATGGCCCGGATTCTAATGGCCCGTCACTCTAACGGATGCGGGTCAGTCGAGTGCAGAGCACACAAAGCAGGGTCACCTCAAGAGAGACGGAGGTCCAGCAGGAAAATGGCTTCAAGCTTCAAACTAACCCAGGCGGCTGTACTGTCCAGGGGTTCTCTTGACGTGCCAGTCTGGGAGAACAGCTGCATTCTTCTTCAGGATAACCATAGCAGAGTGGCAAGCTAGTGCTGCCCACCCTGTGCCCAACCAGTCATACCAAATCTACTGAGAGCAGAGGAACATAATGAGTGTCTGGGTGTCAATTATACCATCAGGCAGGGGTGCATGTGTATGTTGGGGGGGCTCACCTGCTGCCTGCTGAACCTGGACCTCATCTGTACCGGCCAGTGGCCTCAGAGACCCGTTCTCCTTGAAGGCGACAACAGGAATCACCCCATTCTCTCCGTCCATGTCCAACCGGGTCAGCTTAGTTCCGACTGACAAGTTGATGACTTCCTCAAAGACAGATGGTACAGGAATTCCATTCTCTTTTGAGAGAGAGTCTCTTTCCGTGGAACTGTGGACAAAATGCACACAAAAGCAAGAAAATATCAGCACTAAGCAGCTATAAAAATCCTTCCGTGAGCCTTTAGCATCCAATTCTGTTGTTGTTGACTATCAAAGAGGATTTGATGTAACACTGTTATTCCATTGGAGTATCACAGTTTAGAGGGGAAGCTAAGTTAGGGGGTAACCTATAGCAGCAGTCAAAAGTCTGGACTCACCTACTGAAAATAATTTGTTTTTCAACTAGACACTAAGCACACCTCAAGATTGTGTAAAAACTGTATTATCTTGTGAAACAGATGGAATACCCTGACAGGCAACCTGGCCCCCACAACCCCAAAACCAAAACCTTAAAGAGCTGCTTTGGGATGAGTTGGATGAAAGAGTAAGAGCAAGGTGGCCCAGAACTTTTGGAAACTCCTTCAGCACTGCTGGAGAAGCATTGCAGGTGGGTGTAACTGGGAGCTGGTTGACGGCGAACACTTATTTTGGTTGTTGCAACATTTGAATTACGTCGCAGTCTTTTACTATAAGGTGAATAACATAGCTTATGTGTGCGAGACATTGTGTTGTGTAAATAGTCCTCTACCAGTCAAAAGTCTGGGCACCAATCATTTCTGTTTCTGTGTAGTTAAGCATTTGATGTGAAAATGTGAAATCTCTAAAAGATGCTTTTGCTATTCATCAAAGCACCATTCTCACCATTCAGCAGCTGTAGTGAGCTCAGGCATGCTGTGGTCTCTATGCTCCAGGTCTGGTGCTCCCTCTAGGTGTGACTGAATAATTGCAGGTGCTTCAAGTTCCAGGGTGGGTCCTACATGCAGATGCAGCATATTTAAAAACAAACAAACTGTCTCGACGGTCCACGATGAATTTCATGACACTGCCCATAAATAAAACACTGCAACACATTTCCACGGTGGAGAATTGGTAAGATTATGACATGTTTCACTGAGCAATAATGCCAAAATTTCCATCCATGTTCCACTGCTGCTTATCCTGTGCAGGGTTGTGGTGTAAAAGCCTCGAAACTATTGCAGAAAGCACAGGATACAAGAAAGAGAAGCACACTGGACAGGATGCTAGTCTATCACAGTAAACCCATTTAAATAATTATAAACCAGACAAAACAGACCCATACCCATCTCACTGGTGCTCTGCTGAGGGACATCTCCATTTCTCTGAGAAGTAGATTGCTGAAAAGTGAAGTGATTAAGAAGTATCAGTCTAGCCACAGGCCAGAGACAAAATTGTGTAATTCACCAACAGCCGACGCACAGTACCTTCTCAGGAGAATCCGATTTGCGGGTTCTCTTCATGATCTCCTCCAGTCGCTGGCAGAGATGATCAACATGCAAACCTCATGTTTATTAGCACATTTTCAAGTAAATTATCACAATGCAAAAAATTGACAACTCCCTCAAGTAATAATCCTGTAAAAATGTAACTGTGCTAATCACAAGTGACGATTACATTTTATTGGTGTAAAGAGACTGTAAGCTACTGTTCTACAGTTTCTTGGATGATAAATACCAGTTGTTAATTAATCCAGTCTCTGATGGCATAGAGTAGTTGCTCTCAACCCAGTCCTCAGGGAACCCTCAGATAGTCCGTGTTTTTTCTCATAGGAGTATTACTTACACAAAAATGTTCCAAGGGCAGAATGAAAAATGATGTGGTCCAGGGAGAAAACCAATCAGATTGCAGAGGTGATGGTCCAAGCAACTAGAGGAGGCGGGACCAGCCAATCAGATGTTTTATTCCCACATCCTCTGAAATCTGATTGGATATCTTTCTGAACCAATAATTTATAATTCTTTCTGCCCCCAGAACATTTTTGTACAAAACTCCCATAAGTCATATTTTTCCTCTCTCCCAGCTCCCAGCCAATCAAGAGCACTGAATTCTTGATTCAGTGCGCTGGGAGCTGGGAGGGAGAAAAAGCGTGCACTGACCGAGGGTCCCCGAGAACTGGGTCGGGGATCACTGACTTGACAATCACATTGGAGCTTGAGGTCAGCGATAAACTTAACAGCCCATAATACAACTTGTGTGTTGGCACAATGTAAAAGCCTGCTTTCTTCAAAGCATAACTAGAACTTCGGCATTTCCGCTAAATACTAAAGTACTTCTTTCAGTTGAGTACAGTGCTCTTGCTAGCGTGCTTTCCTACATCACACGGCACTCATTTATGAACCAGTCCCACCTTCTTCCTCTGCATGCGTTCAGCCTCCTCCTTCTGGAAGTGTCGCTCTCTCTCCAGCCTCTGCTCCGCAGCCACCCTCTGACGGGCGTCCTCTTCCTCTTTCTTAAAAAAAAAAATCACACACGCAGGGTAATCTTACATGCGCTGGCAGGAGATGGACACACCTCGCAGGATGTCACATGAAACAGTGACAAGTCAATGTGAAGCTGACATTTCTCAGAAGTGCTGCCCCATCGGACCTGCAACCCGGCACCTTAGCCAATGGGAGAGCAGGAAGGTGCCCTCAGCTGACAGGAAGTAGAAGCGCTCTCACTTGTTTCTGAAGACGCTCTGCTTCCTCCCGCTCCCTTTGGACTCGCTCTTCCTCGGCGCGCTTCGCCTCCTCTTCCTCCCTCTTCTTCCTCTCTTCCTGCCGCATGCGCTCCTCTTCCTCTCGCCTGGCCCGCTCCTCTGCCTTCCTGCGAGCCATCTCCTCCCTGCTACGCCTGCGTGGGACAGAACCCCCCCCCAAAAACACAAGTCAGGGCACTGTGGCAGAGGGTCTGACTTGTGCACGACTCCCAGGCATAAACCCACCTCTCGGCCTCCTCCTCCCGCCTACGCGCCTCTTCCTCGCGGTCCCGCTGCTCGCGGGCTTGACGCCGCTTTTCCGCCAGGAGCCGGGATGCCTCCCCGGGGTCCATGGTCCCGGCCATGGGCTTGGTGGAGGGCGAGGCTAAAGGGATAGCTGGGGCAAGGCTCCCCTGCTGTCTCTCTTCTGGGGAAGGGAGGCAGTATGATCTCACTAGTGTTTGGCCCAGCGCTGGGGTCACCGCTAATACTTGTACTAACTTACCAATGTCAGACTCATCTCTAGGTGCCATGTCCTCTAAGGGCTCTGGGTCCATTTCAGCAGCTGGCTTTGTCACGGATACTTCTTCGGCTGCCAGTTCCGTTTCAGCTGCTGGTTCCGCCCCGGCCGCTGGTTCCGTTCCATCCTCTAATTCTGTCACTGGTGCTGGTAGCTCCGGATTTGCTGGGAGCTTTGGCAGTGACTTGGATGGTCGCAGGTTTCCAGGGAACAGGGGCAGGCTGGGAAGGGTCCTGGAGGACTTCAGCAGGGAGGGGTGCTGTGCCGGCCTGCTGGGTGCACTGGGGGGCGGATGACATCAACTAACCACTGAATATTCGCTGCTTCGCATATATTTTCTTTTGTAATATCCAGTCGCAGGCATGTCATATGAGAAGCATATAAAATTGATACTTGTCTGTGAAGTACAATTACACAACATACAGGGAGTCCCAGATTACAAACAAGATCTGTCTTCAAGTCCAATTTGTAGGCAAGATGGAAAAATAACTCAGTACGTAATAAAAAGAATTATAAAGTAATACAAGTAATTACATACAGTACTGTACTGTACTTTGAACCACTATGAACGATGAACCACTGATGCTGCAAGATGTTTTCATGAGCGTCACAAAGCAGTCCGTGCATTCGTTATTACGAACCATTGTATTGAACACTAATTTTTTATATAACAGACTTTATGGCAATCCATTCAATAGTACGAGTTGTCCGTAAGTCAGTTGTGGACTGCCTGTATAGTGAAAGCATGTGAGAGTCATACTAACACACCTGCAGTAATCTACTTAATGTTAAAGATTTCTGTAGTATGAAACAAATAATACCAGATCAGCGCCCTAACATAAAAATCTAAGAATGACTGCTGAGGCTTAAACAACCTGTCCTGAGCTCTGTAGCTGCTGCCTGTTCCCATACCCACCCACACCAACATCAAATGTAAATAAGATGTAAATAACCATACTAAGCAGAGCGCCCACTGCAGTTGCTCATACCGAACTGATGAGGGCGCTGGCACTCTATGCTTCTGGTTGCCAGGTGACCGCGACCTTTTGATGACAGCAGGTGTGGGAACGGAAAGGTTGCTCCAAGACTTCCTTACATAGTCTTTGTCTTTTGCTGGCTTAGCCACCTTAACAAAATACAAACTTTGTAAGAAGAGGACTATTTACACAACACAATGTGTACATGGGCGTTGCCATTAGAGTCATACAGTATAACGGCACACCTTTAAAATATACAGTGGTACCTCAAAACTCGAATTTAATCTGTTCAGAACTCCAGATCGAATCCTAAAAAGTTTGAGTTGTGATCGAATTTTCCCTATAAGAAATAATGAAAAACCAATTAATTGGTTCCTGGCCCCAAAAATGACACCTAAATATGTTTTTTTTTTAGCATTTAAACACAAAATGAACTGGATAAAACAAGATGAGCATATACTGTACCAGTCCGGTCACTGTATTGTCCACGTGTGTTTTGCCTGCCTTGCCTGTAATTAACCCCCGTATTCCCGAGACCCTGATGTCTGCACCTTTGTCTCTGTTCCATCCTCACTCGGCACAACTATATTATTATAATTAAACATATTATTTATATAATAATAATAATACTATATAATAATAATCACTGTTACTGTCTATAATTGTCTAAATGTTTTTTTGCCGTCTAAATATATGTATTCAGCTAATGTAAACATACACAGTGCTGTCACAGCGAATGTGAGACCGAGACTGAAGCATTACCCTTTGTTTCCGCTGAAAGATATGCTGCGTGACTCATTTCCCCGCTCTTAGATCGGCATTCACGGTTTGACTTCTGAGATTCAGATCAAGCTATAGGTAGTTTTTTTTCTGAACTTGTTCAACTTTTAAGAAATTTGACTTCTAATGAGTTCAAGAACTGAGGTACCACTGTACTAGCTAGGGCCATTCATGAATACTACTCAAACCATCAGTACTCAAAGAAACACAACTATATCCACTTTTCTTGTGATTCTTTTTAGTGAAATGCAAACACAAAAAAACATTTGATGCATTACTAAAACTGGGAGCCAAGGCAGGGGCCTTAATCTGCTTTAAATTTAGTCAAGGCCTCAATGTACACAACCAACTCCAGCATTCTGAGACCAATAAGATTGGGACCCCCACATGAACCCGCCCCCTCTGCCTTGCAGCAGAGACATGTCAGTGTACAGAGGGTCTCAGATGCCTGGCAACCATGCCAAGGCAAGATCACATGACCTTAACCAATAGGATAGGCCAGTAGCCTTGGTAGGTCTATAACAACAAAATTTACGCAGTCCTGAGGTTATCCCTCTGTCCAGAGTACTGCTGATTTCTGCGTCTTTGTAAAGTTGTGGTTTATAAGTCTGGGGTAACTCGTCAATCCTAGGGGCAACTTCCAACATCTGCTGGACTTTGCTCACATAGGGTGGTGGATATTCCATTAAACTGATTATGGTTGTGACGCAGTAACTCTAGCGAAGCCTTCTGGCGTGACGTAGCCAGGATCAGGCTCAGCAAGTCGATCATTTTAAGGTGCTGCATTCCGATAGACTGGTTCAGCCCTAAATAGGCAAGCCGTCAGGCCACAGACCAGAGCAAACGGAAAGCAAAAGCGAAACTGAGACATACATACCACTTACAGCACAGGTGTGACAATAAGTGAAAAAATACCTGACGGACCTGTCAAGTATGAACCTAATGGATGTGTTACTTCAACAATAAGGTGATGTCATGGAAAGACCCCCACAGTCCCTGTGGGCAGACCTGGAGCTCCGGGTGAAGGCGAGGTGTGGATTGGCGCTTACCGTGCCCAGCGTCCGGCGGCGCCCGGCCAAGTCCAGGCTGGGGGGCGGAGCCCTCGCCCGCTCGGCGCTGCGGCACTGCAGGGACTTGAAAGAAGTGGCGCTCATGGGGTGGCAGGAGGCTGAACGGGGACAAATGGGGATGACTGTGCAATGTGAGTGGGCGAAGAGGGGGCGGGGAGTGGGCGGAGAGGGGGCGGGTCCATGGGCCGGCAGGCGATTACGAATGGATGGGAGGATGTATGGAAGGGGAGACAAGGAGAAGAGGAAAGAGCCGCTATTAGATGTACTACACAGCATTGATGGTGTGAGTCTGTAGCTGTCCCTGGTGAGAGGGCCACCAAAGCACCCAACGGGGTCAAGGGTTCAAATCCTAACGCTCTACAGCTTAAACCAAATTAATCCAAATTACCAATAGGATACCGAGGTGCAAAAAGGTTTGCCTCACAGTAACTGTAACGCCTCTTCGGAAACAAATATATCGACAGGTGTTTCAGAGGCGTAGAGCTAATGGAATAGAAGGCGGTAAATAGGCAGGCTGGGCGTCAGCATCATCTGGGACACCTCAGGTTCCTACTGCACATGTCTGGCAGTCAGCAAGGGGGCCGGAGGGGAGCGAAAGAGGGGGTCACCCAGGGCCAGGGTCAGAAAGGATGCCAGAGGGGGCGGGGCCATGATCCGGGAGAACATGCAGCCATCTCGAACACGGCAACCGCACTCAAACACGGCACACACTCTCAGTCATCACTACAAGCTCGCCGACGGGAAGCCATGCTGCATTAAAAATATCTGCTCCAAATCTCCACGAAACCAGGTTAGCGATCAGAGAAAAAGTTCGGAAATAGGATTAACGAACAAACCCAGAAGTCTCATGGCAAGAGCTTGTCAATATAGGTATTTATAAAAAAAAAATTAAAAACATCACATAAAATATTACGTATTTCTAAGGGGTCAAGCACAGTACTATTGACAAAAAATGTACATTACAGCAGAACCTTCAGTACTCTTGGGATATATATATATATATATATATAAGAACATGGCATTTATTAGTCAAAGTTTTAAAAGGTAATTTGTGCTTTGCTGACATTAAACTGCCACTTCTGTGGTAAAGGTATAACCATTCAGGCAGGAGCCTAGCTAGGAATTCAGGGGGGGGCCCACCAAATTTACGTGTAATTCTACGTACTCCAGTTCCCCGGTAAAGTGCTGGGGTCCCCGAATCTGCCAGAGTATTAAAGCCCCTCCTGTACCCCTGCATCCAGGTCTTTCATCAGGATGAAATAATACTTATGGTCCTATGTGTGATTTAACTTCCTGTCAGAGTACAGGAGTAATACAAGATCCAGCCAATAGTGTGGCCTGGATTGGGGGTGCTGGATCGAGCCATGGGACGGTCACTGTGCTAATGGACAACACAAGCACAGTGTGTCCTGTGGGGCTCTCCTCAAAGAATCATTGTATGTGTGGCTGAGTGGTCGCTGCCTGTCACAGACTGCAGCCCCTAGATCAGGATTCCCCAGTTCCTGGATGCCAGAATCCAACACAGTTCGCAGAGTTCCCTACTCAAACACACCTTATTCCGTCACCAACCAATCAATTACCAGAATTAGCAGGTGGCCGAGTAGAGAAGTCTGCAAACTGCGTTTGAAACTAGCCCTCCAGAACTGGAACTGGGAGACGCTGCTCTAGATGATGCCTGTTTACCCCAAACATTAATTCTCGGTGTTCAGTCAGGCTTTGAAGGGCATGACAAACAGCAGCATGAGATTAACAGTAAAGCCACGTGAGGAATTTACCAGACACAGACGGCAAAACGGTATCCATCCTAAAGGTCCGCTGTTTCTGTCGTACCGCTTGCTGTCCCTAAGAGTACGGGGGGGGGGGGGGTATGTACCTGCGTCACCTGACAGGGAAACAGCGCTGCGGCTCCTGGCCAGGTAGGAGTGCGTCGGGGTCAGTAGTCTGTTCACCATGGTGCTCTCCCACACGCTCAGCGGTAAGCGCCGAGTGGCTAGAGGGGAGAGACATGCACGCACACACACACACACACACACACACACACACACCAGCAGGCACAGAGGAGGCGGGGTTAGAGTGAGTACTGCGAGCGGGACACTCCCATGCGTCTAAACACTGGCAGGGGGTGGCAGCAGGGAATGCATGGGTCCTGCAAGATGGTAAAACGGTTCGGCATTAAAGAAAAACAAAAAACAGGCCTTCCAAGGAGAGCCCGAAGCCGGGAGCGACGTGTAGGTCACATGACAAGCAGTCGGTGAGTCACATGCAGTGAATGGCTGGCAGCACACATATTAGAGGAGGGCACTCAGAAAGCTGGACCGGGAGCCTCAGGACGCCAGCATTTGGACCCACTCTCCCACCTGAATCTTTTAAAGTGAACCCCCATGTCTAAGTGGCCCTGCATGGGCTAGCTGGCCATGGCAATGAATGATGATGAAGTGGCCCGCATAAACGCTGTCGGGTGGTTCTGCTGGAAAACCTTGTGGGTGTCGACCCAAGGGTGCGGATTAACTGACCAATCAGGGATGAGCAACCAGGTAATGATGATGGTTAACATGGAGCATCTCCAGATATCACAATGGGCTTGGGTGTGAAGACACCCCTTCGAAGAAACTGAGCTGGAAAGTGCTTGTTCTGCTCCAAACGCCATTATATCCCGACAGAATAAACACCTCCCTCAAAAGTGAGAACTCCAGTTCGTCCCTGCTTGGGTTTTACTGAATTAGGGCTCAGAGATCAATTTCATCGTTTCAATCTGAAGCTGAGACAGACAGTTTCCAGCCAGTTCGTCCAGAGCAGGGAGGCAAAGCACCAAAAACGAAACAACTTCCAGATACACCTGTGGCTCTGTCCCCGGCAGTCCGGCCTCTGACGAGCTCTGGTTTGGATTGAAGTCTATTTAAGAGGGAAGTCCTTTTCTGTAAGGCTGGGATAACAAACCATGTTATTTCATCAGTCCTACAGAGCCCTTCACCATTCACCCACACACCCTCCATCACGTCGCAAACAAGCCGATTAAACAAGCTGAAAAAGAAGCCATCAGGGCAGGTCAATTAACCAATCAAGACTTCTGACATTAAAACAATCTAAGTGACATGATATGGCTGCATAATTCAAACTGTCTGACTGGAGCTCATATTGTAGAGCAGCAAGCAGGATTTAGACCTACCGTTGCTCATATTCTTATAAAAAAGATGAGCATGAATATTCTGAATACGCACATTTTTCCAGGGTGAGACCTATTTTTCCTGCTCTTCTTACTCAAGAACAGAGAAGGGTAGATAATGGGCGACGTGAAATCAGAACGGACATAAGTGAATAACATGAGTAATGACATTTTTCTGCTTTTGTAACAAACAAATAGAGGACAAACAAAAGTTACATAAGGATTCATTTTTCCAATTACAAATCAGTAGTTCTGATAAAGGCATTGACTGTAAATGACAGCATGACCACCAAGAGTAAAACTAACCAAATTTAGCGAAGGAGATTCAAAAGACATGATGAAGAACCGCTATTTTATTTAAAAATTACAAGAAAATGTACAAAACAAACTTTATTAAACTGGCATAAAACTAACTGCATCCTCAGGTTCATGTGACACAGCTAGCTGGGGGTAAGAACTTCTAATTCTGGAAATGATAATCATGAAAAACTGCAGTCTTCAGACTCAGGACTCCAGGTTATATGTGACAACTAGGGACTGAAAGGGAGATTAATGCCTGGACATGTGCTCTTTATACTCTGTGTTTTCTTTGTTTACCGAACGGTGTTCCTCTAAGGACGACAATTTGTTAACGCGTCAGAAAACATTCTTCCGTAACACTTGTCATAAGGGCTGTGCGATGACACGGCATTTATACAATTATAGGTGCTTCATCACAGTTACTTCAGCTCGGACAAAGCCGCCGAGATTGTCACAGGTGAAAGGCAGCAACGGAAAAAGTCCTTGAGGGTATGTTCGGCCAGACAGTGGAAAAACAACACTGGAGACACACATCATTTTAATGGGCCACGAAACAGAGAGCATCCTATTTTCCCATGTGCTCTGGCGTCATTCTGCCCAGCTGCCTTCTGCCTTAGGGGAGGCCCATCTGACTGCACCAGCACAAAGTTCATTTATAACTCTAGTCGAAATAGCTTTAATCAACCAGATCCTATAGGTCGCTAACACTCTTCTTTACATTAAATATTTAAAGCCTGGGGGTTTCCACTCATCTACTATTAACAGGTTGCATCATCTACTATTAACAGTATTTTCTCTAACCTGTGTAAAATACGTCTAATATGTAATGGAATGCTGGGATTACAAGGCAATTTGGTTCTGGGGCAGCATTCAGACAAAATGGAGCCAGGAAACAGAGGAATGCCAGCCTCTGCCTGGTTCTTTTGGGCCCAGAGGGGGGAGATGGGCGGGT
>JABFDZ020000043.1:9155733-9166868 GCA_019775955.2 Pollimyrus isidori
GCTGGCAGCCAGCCACAAGGATCTGAAATATTCAGCATGGAAACAAAAGGAACGAGAAGCTGATCCGTTCTCGCAAACGGTTGCCGGGACGACGGCGGGATGCCGTGGGTGACACGCCAGCGGCTCGCCCGGCACAGCGTGACCATGCTGGAATGCTCGACAGTGTCACCATCAATGCCGGCTGGAAAGCAGGAAGTGGTCCAGAGAGATGAGCCAGTGCTGTGTTCTCATTGGCTGCTCAGGATACACAGTACCGCCCACGCCACACCCACTGCACGCCACAGGACTGAAGTACAACACAGGTTAAAGTGCATGTTCTGTGAGTACAACTGATTCCACGCTGCAAAAAAAAAATCTCTGTGGGTGCTGTGGCTGAATGAGGCAGCGTTCATCAGCATCTACGGTCGACAGGACACATAAGGCACATAGAAATGCTATTGGAGAAATGCTAATGAAGCCAGTCACATGGGAGAGGAGGCACACCCCCGATAGTCTCACGGCCAGACTGATTTTCAAACACATCTACCAGAGTCAAATACGCAGAACCACAGATGGAAAACAAAAGTGAAATAAAACTTGATTCTGAACCTTATTTCCACTGACTAGCATTCAAATAACACCCCCTCACTCTCACTTGGTTCAATCATTAACTGACCACTCATAATGATTATTAACAGCATTATCAAAGTGATTGTCTCACATGAGTAGCACCTCTTAACCGATAATAATTCATAAATAAACTCGTAACATGTACTGTGTGTTAGAGCAGCATCTGGGGACTTATAGTTTAACATGACATTTGTTGTATAGTAACTAAAGTATATAGTAACTATATACTTTATACTATAGTATACTATAGTATACTATAGTATATACTATAGTAACTAAAGCCCAAGCACACCTGTGCCTGGCGGCTGAATGTCCCACCGCAGAACCTCCAAAGTCTGTTTAAGGCTTCCTTCTACCATTAACTTATATTCTATATTTCTTAAAAAAACCCAGGCTGCTGCATGTGTGTCACATGTTTAAAAATGCATACAATGACTGAATTCATTCTACTTCCGATCAGATATTTGAAGACATCTGAAGATCTATGAGTCTTGTAATCTACTTGAGGTCTGCTATCATCATGACACACCCCTGTGCTGGGGGGAAAAAAGATGATGTTGTGGACATTAGACTAAGATGAACTGACGAAATGGGGCCATGATACTGAAATCCCGTCTCATGGTCACCAGACAAAGGCCAGGGAGTAGAGCTGCATTTAGCCAAAGATCGATGGACGAACCTCACTAAGGCCCAATATGTTTGTTCCAGCTAGGGCAGCCACCTCAGGCCCCTAAAATCCAGGACACCTAGTCAATGACCAAAAATACTGCACATAGCAATACCATTCCAAAGGTTTGTTTAGGTCTGTTTGATAGGGAAACTGATAGGGACATCCCAACTGGTAGGGGAAGAAAACCAAAATCAAGGGTGGTGCTGGGAAATCCTGGACAGGTGGCAAGCCAAGTTTCAGCATTTCTCCACAAGACTCAGGGGATGTTCGATTTGGAATAACATAAATTGAATCATAGTGGTAGCATTAGTCCTCTGAGCAGGATCCTACATAAAAGCGAAGGGGTCACAGTACTCTCAGGGATTATAAAGCACAGATCGTGAAGCATGAATCACGCATGCGCTGGAACATTAAAGGGCTACAGAACGAAACATTCATCTGCAATTTATTTGTAACTTTGGAAGAAATTGAAGAAATCAGCTATAGATGGGTGGTACATGCACTTAAAACTCCGGTTCCAGATGCAGGCTTGCAACACCGTTTGTAACGTTACGGTATAAATACATTGCCTGAAATACTAAAATTAGCTCGCGAAATATATGCAGATGTCACACGGGTGATGCTCGCATTTAAAAATTAAGCGATGGTCATTATGTCCGCGTGACAGGGCTGCCAACTTGAATAATCATGTGACCAGCATAAGTGCATTAAATGTGCTATTGGAAAGGTACAGGTTTGTGCTCGGCTTAATAACTCTTTAGCCTTTTATCACACTGTCTATAAACAAGACCGGATCGACCACAATTTGCAACGACCCTGAGGTATAACCGTGCTAGGAGATGGAAATAGCCCTCAACAAATGCAAGTAAATCCATTAAAGTGAAACAACAATATCGCATCCTCTGCACCTGCCGGAAAATGTCATCCCAAGTGAAACATGTCAGACATCGGAAATAAAGCGCTGCGTTGTAGATCGACGCAATCGACATCTCAAAGGAGTCAACTTAACCTCTCCACTAAAATTATTTCTATAAACAGTTTAGTTAAATTTATTTCGTGTCAGCGGTTGCGACTTTGCCCTCCAAAAACAAATATTTAATCCAAGGTCTGACATAGCCATTTAGAGAAAAGCAACGTCCACCTGTAGAGTTTACTCAATAAAATAAGATGATCGGTTCAGTTAACATCGTATAATAACCGGTCTACTTTGCAGTTCACCTATGCTGAAATAGTTACAAATGTTACTTTCAATTTACAATATAATGTCTGTAATGTGGGGGTTCCGCGCATGATATCTGATAGTTAATCCCTATTTAGTGCCTGGTTGGTTTTTAAACGATCTCCTGTGTGATATGTCGGACAAACTTGATTCCTGCGCCGGTTTTCTTCGCCCGATCAAGGTATTGCGGCAGTCTCGGGTAAAACAGATGCCCGTAGCGACTTTTCTTTAGTTGTTACTCACCTTGAGAGTCGCTCGAAGATGCCTGCGGCTCCGCCATTGCTGCTGACGTCAGCCCGGAGGATCCGCCGCGGCACGAGCTGCTGGCGCGCTGCAGACCTACCTGACGGACAGGTGAGCGGCAGCGGCGGTGTCTATCAGTGTCAGGATCATTTCCGTGTATGCCTATGTTTAAGTGATTTCATTCTTGAATATGAATGCAGTATATACATTTTTTGCCACTAAATAATATATATATTTCATTAGAATTATGTAAATCTGCATAAAGATTCCGATTATTTATACTCAATATATTCATAATGCTTTAAAATAAATCCAACTTTAGTTTTAAGTAGACCGAGTAGAGTTAAGAACTTTTTCGCTAAGCTTTTAGAAGGGTATAGAGCGACACCAAGCGATATCAACCATATGACACTCAAAATATTAAATGTACCTCAGCAAGTTCGCTCCGTCTCTTCGCTTGTGTCCACTAGATGGCGAATTTTCTCTTTCTTTATAACTAAGTGTAAAATGGATTTTAGTTATTTTAGTGTTAGGCCCAGTAAAAATAAAATCATTAGTTTATCATCCTATCAATCAGAAACAAGTGATGAGGGAGGGAGAATTTTTTTAAATTAATTTTTATTTCTTATAAAAAAAGATAACGGAAGATAAGTTTTCAACATCAACAGTAAACAAAAGGAACAGCAACAGATGTATGACATATGGGCTGATCTGCAAAATTAATATGAAAAGATTTTTTTTTTTAATGTTTCATTCAAAATTTGTGAACGCCAGCAGTGGAATTTACACAGGAAAGGCACTTTTAAAAAATAAAAAAAAACGTTCTTTGCCCCGCCGGCGGGGATGATAAACTAATGATTTTTTTTACTGGGCCTTATAGGAGCCGTATAGTATAAAGTTTATCTAACGGTGATGGAAGGGCTGAACATTAAACATTAAAAGGGAAATAGATTATTATTTTGCAATTACAGTGTATGTAGATTTTGTTGAAGTAGAATTATTAAGGAAAATCATGTTATCCTAATTCAGCCATTAATGATCACCAATCAATGAAAACTCTTTCGGCAGTGTTTACTACTATTTTAATGGCGCGTTCACATGGGGCCCCCTGTTGGCCACAAACAGCCATTACACTAAATATTAAATAAGCGCGCTCCTCATTTTGGAGATGCCAAAGCAGCAGGTTCTCTCAACCAGCTAGGTAGCTACATTTTTCTGGCTCAGTTTGCTATTTGTTTTGTTTTCAAAACATCTATAGAGGGAAAAAAAGAAAGCCGCCCCTGACTGTGTGCCTTCTGCGGGTGCAGTGCTCACTCGCACACTGTCCCATCTCATGGCAGAGATTCATCCGCTCTTGTGGCAAGCAGAGCAGCAGCATGCGAATGAGTGCAGTGGGGCTCGTGGGAGCGCAGCTGGAAGCCCAGGGGACCCACTTCTTCTGACTGAGATCCCTGAATCCCCCTACACTCATGTCTGCTGGCTTTGTGTGACTCATGGTTTTAGCGGGATGACAAACTGTTCCTGCCTAAACCATGCACCGATGGACGCGCAACTGTGGCGCTCAGCACCGGTAGGGAATACAGTGCTTTGCTGTGGATTAAAATCCCATTTTAATCAGTCAAATTTTGGGCTTATACACAATATGAGACTATTAACATGACATGTATGCTGCTTTTCTGCACTAATGCATCTGACTTTCATGGTTGGGCACAAAGCATAATCTACGAAGACCGTTACGTTATCTGATCTTTCGCTCTCTGTGTCCACACACATGCATAAACAAAGTAACCCGCAGGACATCGAGGCTCTTTTCGTTTGATTTTTATTTATGTCCAAACGTCAGGTTCACAAAACGAGAGAGACAGGGGCTCTTTAATAAGTCAACTGAGGGTTTAAAGGCTGTGTGTCAAGACTGGAGTCATTCCAGGTCTGATCCAACAGCAAGGGCAAGAACTCTTGTACACAGGTCGGCTCACGCCGGCTTTTATGGAACCGGACCGAGCAGGTCCCAAATCCCACCAGGGGAGCCCCTATTGTACAGTCCTACAGGGTGCATAAGCGGAAATACTCCGGTGAAACCAAGTGTATGATAAAGTCGCTTTGGGTCGTTTGCTAAGCAACCTAACATTTATGTTTTGTATGATACCCTGTGGTGCAACAGCGTCATGCTAGATGTAGCATTCAACGGTGCCAAGAGTAGGAGATGTCATAAGACCCACACTCATGAGCCCTGGACCTACCTGTCATTTGGCTGTGATGACAGAATACTATATTAACAGGCAGAGTGATTTATATAGAGTGACGTTAGTATCATAGAGGACACTCAGCTTGACATGAACTACTGCAAATTCAATCTGACTAAGCTGATCTCTCTGGAGCCGGCGGGGCTAGAACTGGGTCAAAAATGAACAGTTGACCAAGAGTATATAATGAGAAAACAGGTTCATCATGTATACACAGGACACATGCCACTCTCTCCCTAAAACACTGACATTGCTAAATTTAACCATGGATGAACAGAGAAGCTTGAACTAGGTCATTGTCATTTCATTATTATCAAGCTATGCGATAAGTATTGCTCCTACCAGTAGGCCAAACGATACATTTTATTAGACTTCACATTGTCGTGGTTGGAGCTTGGTTGTGTTTCACAGGTAGATCAGCTGTATAACATTTACATTGAATTTTATTTATTAAAGTGGCGATTTCCTCCAAAGCGAGGTATAACGATATCGCTATCAGAAAGTCACTGAGGTATAAGTGCAGTTAGGCTGAGCTCTCAGCAAATGACCACTAACAAATAAGTCAGCACTGGGGCAAGAGCAATAGAACACCTACAAAGGGAAGATGCTAGTAAGAGAGACACTCCAATCAAAGAAAAAGTGCAGAACTAAGGATATACTGGGGTTACTGGGGTAAGCTGGGGTTCAGAGCAGGACAATGGTCACGGGGCTAGAGGAGGTATTCCTGGAAGTGAGGCGTTTCTCGAGGGTGGGGAGGGAATGTGAAGACTGGATGTGGAGCTCATCCAAATGAGACAGGGGACACCTTAGATGGGATATTAGCCCATCCTAGGACACACACTCACATACTGTGGACAATGCAGCTGACCACTGTGGGAGAAAACAAACATCCAGGGACAATCGGGAGAATCCCTCCCCCTCACAAAGCAGGAGTTGGAAATGAAGCCGATGACCGTGGTGGCGTGAGGCCACAGTGAAGCCCACTGAGCCACCAATACCACCCTACTGCCAAATATCAATGTTCTCAGACTTGTGATAATGAATGAAATTACATGTTGATGTGATGATTTCAATCTGCTTGGAATAACAATTTTTTCTTTCTCTCAGTAGGGATGAAATCATTCAAAGTGCTTCAGTAGGTTGCACAATTTAACAGCTGGTTCATATTTGGTGTAACTTGCTTCAGTGTCTGCTCTACATGGATCATTGCAGCCTACTGTTTACTGCCTTATGTGGGGAGGGTCTGTCGCTCCTACGAAGGGGAAGCCGCTGAAGAAAAACATCCCCCAATAAGTGAAGTAATAAAGAAAAATTAATTATATGGTGAGGTGCATTGTGTCATTCAGTTAATTTTAATTTGGATTAACAGCTGTGTTTGCTTCAAATACGGAATCATCTGATACAGGCTATGAAGTACAGACAGATTGCAGAGAATGCTCAATTATATTATTGCACAACATCAGCATTCATTTCTTATATATAGCTGGGTGCCTTGTTACCTTCAAATGATCATAGTATTCTCAAACCTAATCTAGAAATAACCATTTAAAATTCATACTGGTGGATTTTAAAGTTGCCTAGTTTTGAAGCCATTAATACAACCGACCTGAAACTCCAGTTCCACACCCTCTGTGACATGACAGCACGGGTTTTCCTGGCAGACTTTTGTCAGAAGTGTTAGGGAAGGCAATAGTTTTTAAAATCACAAATCTTTTTGTTAGGAAAACATGACTGTGTTTTGCACTCAAAACAGTCGGTTCAGTCTGTGACAGTGGAGGATCCTGCTCCCTCTATCTCCTCACTGCCTGGTCTGAGTTGCCGGGAAGACTTTACTTATCCAACACAAACAGGTGTACAACTGATTCTCAGCCCTGGTCCTAGAGACTCACAATAAGATTTATCCCAAGAAATTTTACTCATCAATTAATGATCTACAGACAAGTTGTAGTAGTGCTACTGAGGATTTTTTCTGCCTGCTGACTACAGGCGGTACAATAACCCCCCCACGGCGTGCCAGCCCCACCCCCAGCCATAACACGTCAGGACAGCATAACACATAATGACACCATTATGTATGACAGTGTACGCTACATCACACATACAGAAACTACTAATGTACAGTATTACTTTAACTGTTGTTTTTTTTCACAACCTTGTTTGCACCGTGTATACTGTCTTTTTCTTGAGTTTTCTGTTTGAATTTGTGTACTTTTTGTTCCTTTGTTGCTGTATGCAAACATATTTATGTTACTGGAACAAAGGTAACCATCCACCTTCTGTAAACGCATATCCTATTCAGGGTAATAGAGGGCTCAAGAGCCTATAGGCAAAAGGTAGAGAACATTCCAGATGGGCCACCAACCCATCACAGGGCACACTCACAACTCTGGCCAATTTAGTACAGTATCTCCAATTTACCTTAGGATTGCGGGGGTTGTATCGGGAGGACACCCCTGGGAACAATGAATTACCTGTCTATCTGTCTGTCTATACAAACAAATCCACTCTGTTACATCAGAAAAGTTATTTGTACAGTATACTGCAGTGATATCATTTCCTGATATTAAAAAGAAAAACTGTTCCTTGATAAATATGAACTATTTTTATTTACATTGAAAGTGCTGTCTATATGATTATTATGTATCATAAAAGTCATGCAACCTTCTCGGTTAATAATATTAGGTAATCAATCAATCAATTCATGAATTTTCCCTTCCATGAACCACAGGGGTTTTTTTTCTCGCAATGTCGTCTTTCTTTGTTCCAGACTTACTTTTAAATTTACGTAACACTAACCATAATTCTTAATAATTTTTACTTTAATTTATTAATCGTTATGTTATGTTTGCAGTCTTTGATATGTCATATGTCAGACAAGGCAATCTGAGAAAATCAGATGAATAATCTGATTAAATCTCAAAATTTAATAAAAAGAAACATCGTAAAAACCTCTGTAGGTAGGCCTGTCTATGCAATGGCCATACTTTTCTTTTTCATAGCGCGCGGAAGGGGTTCTAAGAGTGACTAGAACTGCAATATATCTGAATCTGTATCACATAATATTGCCTTTGCTACCCTTTGTCTTTCTTACTGAATCTCCGTGTAAAGTAATACTTCTGTTTATTTTTCTTCCCCAAATCAACATAGGGATTGGGGTAATTATTGCACTTTAAACCAATATTCAATGTTAAGCATGTATTTGTAATTACATCCTATGATATTCCGGCGTTTTCTCTCCTTGCTTCTGATCTCCCTCACCTGAAGTCCTTTTTCTATTTGCTCCTCATCTCCCTCCCCAGAAATCCATTCTCTCCTTTTCCCCGACCTCGCTCACCGCGCTGGCCAGCGCCGAAAGCGTTAAGCACCCTAACAGATTTGTAAAAGAAGGCACCTCCCTCCCCATGACCCAGCGCCAAGACGGTGATGCGCTTTAAATAGCAGGTGTTTGAAATTGTGATCATTTCCAGTCCCCCAGTAGCACATTGAGGACGCTGCACGATGTCCGCCACGGGCACGGAGACCAGCGGCTCGCTGCCGGCCGCTGCGGGGAGGGTTTTCTTTCAGGCAGCCCCCGCAGGAGGATGCACCGTAACGGGGCCAGTAACACAGGACGACCCCGTTCAGAAGAAACATGGGAAAGTGACCGTGAAGTATGATCGGAAGGAGCTGAGAAAAAGGCTGGTTTTGGAAGAGTGGATCATCGAGCAGCTCAGTGAGTTATATGACTGTGAGGTGAGTGCTTAGTGCTAAATGACACACATCTGTGATTGCAATCGTTGGCTTATGAATGGTTAGTGAACCCAGTAAGGTGCCCATGGGAAAATCAAACCAGCGAGCCGTCATTTGCATTGCTCAGCTATAAGGTATTCTCCTCTCAGACCGATTGCCATAAGGTTATAGTTTTATTTTTATTTATTTTTTAAAAAAAACTGCTTGCAAACATCTCTCTAACCTGTATACACTTTAAAAACATTTGTATTATTTTGAGCGTAGTTATATTGTAGGCAATGTTATTGTAGCAATCGCAACCGTTGGTTCCAGGATTTCTGGACAATGTTCGCATCGATTTGGCGACAGCTGGATCAGGAATGAGGTTCGCAGGCGATCGGAACCACAATGTCTGAGGGTCCTTTTGACGGCTTGCATTTTATAGCAGCCCTCTGCCGTTACCCGCAAAACCTACCTGTATGCCTTTTGTCTGCAAGACTGTATCACTAATACTACTGTTTTGTTTCACCATGTATTTTTTTTTTTAAATATGTTATACCCTAATAAGAGGCATACTTTAACATGAAATTGACAGGTTATAATGTCTTTCGTGTGAAAAATTCTCTGACGGGGAATCTAGATGTTCTGGCTTGTTTTGTTAGGCAGTAACTTGTCTTTTGTTCGGCTGTAGTGTTGACTACAGGGGATTTCTGAGCAATTCGATGACACCACTGCAGAGGTGTGTGTGTGTGCGCGCGCCCGTGTCTGTGTGTTTGTGCCGCTGTGAATCTGGCATGTGGACTTTCATGGAAACTGAGCTGAGGAACTGAAATGCTCACTTCTCTTCAAAGTCGTGTTTGAGTGAGAAGGGGTAAGGATGTGGTGTGAGGCAAGGCTTAGGTGTTAAGCACCAGCAGCTTATTAGCAGAGATCCCCTAGAGGATTGTGGGCTCCATTGAAAAATGCAGATAGCTGGATATGGATCAAACGAAAGCAAGTTCAATGGCTGGATACCTTCTTCCAGTGGTAAGGTGCATCTGCTCACTGGCCAGGATGTATGGGTGTAGGCAATCTTGCATTTGCTTTGCTTGAATCACCTTTCATTTATGGGTGATCTTATACCAGAATCATAATGAGTTGTCACCAAGTACTTTAACATGCAAGCAAATTTACTTTTTGGTGTCCTGCAAGATTATGGGCAATCAACACACAAATTGCATATATAAAATAAACAATCTGTGATGACAATGTGTTTTGCACCATCATGTAGACAGTACATGGTATGTCAGCAAATGACTAACAGACTGGTTGTTTCACATTTCACAGCCAGGTGTTGAGTCTTTGCCCTTTCAAATGTTACAGCTCTGTGAGATGCAGTGGGAAGTGCTCGTCGCTAATGCTAATTAGCATGTCGCTCCCTCTCTTGACATCGTCGTGCCGTATAAGTAGCTGAGACGGGCTATAGGCTGTAAATGGTGAGATGGCGACGGCCTTTTCCCCCATGCGGGGGGCTCTAATTGGCTGAGAGCGTGTTTGGCCCTTAGGGCGAGAGTGGTAGTCATTATGCGCCATGTAGCGAGCTTCAGTCTTTGGATCCACAAAGGATTCTGCCCTTTGTTGTTTTGAATGATTCTGCCCAAAATGTGTGCGACAGTGACTTGTTTGCATGATAATAGGAGCCCCTGTAGGAGGGGTCCGTTTGGCTGTGAGGGAGACTCTTTAAAATACTTGTGACCTTGGTTATTCGTGCAGCAGGCAAGGGGCTGGAGCAGAGCAGTGTTTTGGCTGGAGAAGCGTGTAGCTGCGTGATTCCCGGGCGTCTGATGGGTCAGCCCCAGGATGGCCGTCAGCCGGGTGTGTCGGCCCTGCCGAGGCTGCGTGGCTCCAGGGCTTTAAGGTCAGCCCTCATATCAGGTTCACATGAATGTGATATCAGTGGTAGAGCTGGGGGGGAGGGGAGAGAGTATGATACCGGGGGGGTAGTTTATTGACAGGGCAAGAGCTGCTTCGATCCACTGTCTTCCGAGCTGAACTGTGAGGTTGTCTAGTCTCAGGATGGGGTGTCATTTCTCACCTGTCCAGATGAGCTCCTGGCGTAAGATGTGAGAAATGATGCAGGATTATTACTTATCTCCTTGGAGACCTTGGTCTTCATAGCTAGGTATGAAATGATGAGATGAGATGTGGGATCGTAAAGTGTTACCTGTTGTTGCAGAAGGTAATCACTTCCCTGAGAGAGTGCAAAAATAATTATGGGGTGGTATATTAGGGGGTGGTCTGGGAGGAATCCTGTATGCACTGTGCATAGATCTATGTTTACCTTCTCAATGGGGTGTGGTCTGCACCGGTGTAGTAGCCAGGGTGACCAGGGTAATTGTAGATTCAGATCTCTGAGAGGGTTGGCTCAGGATAAATGCCAGCTCTTTAATTATTGCCTCATTCT
>JABFDZ020000043.1:9173339-9186230 GCA_019775955.2 Pollimyrus isidori
TTATTTTTTATTTTTACTTTTATTTTTTTTTACCCCCCCCCCCCCCCCGCCACACACACACAGACATTGTTTAAACCGGTTTATGTACACTCTCCTTTTTCAGGATCCAGGAAAAATATGGTGCTGTCAGTGTGTTTTTTTTTATTTTTTTTTTTCCCTTCTCTATTGTTAAACCCCACCGCTCAGTTGTGTTATTACAACGCCAGTGATTTTGTGTTTTCCATTTGAGGAGTATTGATCGCTGGTGAACCTACCTGCCTGTTGCCGCCACCCTGAACCAGGGCAAAGCTTTACAATAGTTTGCTAGGCATTTTAGTGTCTCTCTGAATTTCGAGTTCGTCAAATCATTATTTTACATATTTGCGAGTCTCATTTTTAAGTGTTGTGTGATATATTTTAGTTACTTTGCTGACAATAAAAAAAAAAATATAGGATGGTATCTGTCCTGCATATGAATCCACTTTATTCTCCAAAATCTTCTTATTGAAACTGATGTTCTTTTGTGTTTACAGCAATACTACAGTAATGTCCCAGGGTGGTCTCTGAGGAACCTGCTGTAATTTAGTACCTCTGGTTTATTAATAAACAGCTGTACACCTTTCAGAGGAAATATGAATAAATATTTCTGTGTTTTGAAGTGAAGTTCAGATTCCTGGAACGCAGGAAATAACTTGGCAGCAGGATGGGAATGATTCGTTAAGGGACCCAATGATCAGTCTTGCCTCTAGATGGTTCTCCCGCCAGGGTACAGGTAAGTGCCTTCCCAACGGGTACAAAGCAAGAACTCGTGCGCATGCGGAGCTGAGGCTAAATACTATACTCGTTCGTGCTTTCTCTTTTATCCATAACTATTCATACTGCTTCTGTTAATCCCATAATGGCACCTCTGTTTAATGCGGACACTGTAGTGGAGCTCCAAGAATTCCAGTCCTGCTGGTCTAATTAGATCCAGCTTCAAACCCAAGCTGTGCTATAAGGGCCCATTAACTCAATTGTCCATCCATTTTATTTGGGTGTTTGGTGTTTTATATGACTATTTGAATGCCTCATCTCAAATTCTTGGTTTGCGTCCATGGCAGCTGGAAGAGTATAGAATATGATCCTAGAGCCTTGCTAAAGCACTGGTCCTCATACTAAAGAAGGTTGCTGCAGTAACATACATACCAGTAGGGAGAGACACCTAGATTTTGTGAGTTGCTTCAAGCTATTCCTGCATGGTCAATTCCTACCGCTTTGCCCATATGGGAATCTGAAAGGAATCATTGCACGGCCCTTGCATTCAGTTGCACCATATGGCTGCGCAGAACCATTGTAGATGTGAAACCCCAAGGCTATTTTGAACGAGTTCCAGCATTCCGTAGCATGGCTTTGAAGACAAATTGCTCCAGTGTGCCCTATTTGGCAGCTCACTGAATGGGTACCTGAATGTGGCGCTGTGTCTTTAAGAACGGTGACCCAGTTCTGGCTGCAGCTGACTGGAGACTTGGTGGGGAGAGTGACTGATCTCCGATGGCCGCCCCTGGCGTGCCCCCCTGTGGCTGCAGGGCTTCTGTACGCAGCGTCTCGCGTATCAAGCACATGTGTGGGGAGGGGTAACTCCACTAACAGGCGTCATACCACAATGCAGCCTGGCGGTGGCGCTGAGTCACAATGAAGGCATGGAGACCAGTGAGGTTCAAAACAAGTCAAGGTGACTTGTTTTGAGCCACTGGTATGTTTATGTGAAATTAATTCAAAGAAAAATGATGCTTTATTTGCTGATTGCACATAGATACGGTTGGGAGTGAAGCCTGGGGTCCAAATGCAGATACTTTGGAGTATCTCAAGGGGTTTTAAGGGCCCTGGTCAAGGGATGAAGAGAGATCAGAGTTTTCTGTCAAGGCTGGAAATGGTGACCTTCTTATTACAGGCACAGAGACCCAACCCACTGAGTCACAGCCCACCCCCACATGTACGTGAAAGTGGCCTCTGTAATTCCGGACTCTGGCGGTAGGTGAGCACTCACTCCTGGCAGGATGCCTCGTCCTGCGGCACGTAGGCATCACTCGCTCCACACCTCCAGCTCTCCCAGCACAGTGTCCCCATGCGTGACGTGGCTGCGTGAAGCCCGGCTGGGCCTTGTCACATTGCCACACTTAATGCTGACCTGCACACTGGGATATACAGAGTTGAGTCATGCATTTCCTGCATTGACATCTGCCTCCTATAGACTGGCTACAAAGCATTTACTGCTGGCAGTAGTGGAGAGGAAAGTGTGTGGCTCACTCATTTAAGACACTGTGCAAGTGAAAAGAAGGCGGTTGGTTCTAATCCCAGTCAGCAAGTGATGTTTACCATTGGGCCTTTGAGCTAGGACCTTATCCTATGATTGCTCCAGGAGCTGCTTGTCTCCACTTTCCTAAATGTTTGCCGCCTTGGATAAAAACCTGATAATTAAATGTTGAATGTTTACTTGCCTATTAGGATACAAATATAATAAAGAGCCAGTGATGCAAACTGGGATAATTCATCTTTTAATTTTGCCTGCATAGATGAAGATGAATCTGCTGATGAATGAAGCACAGGGCTCCTGCAGCCCAGTGTCAACTCGAGCCCTTTAAGCTGGTACCATTGGCTTACTGTAGCATTCAGACAGCTCCCTGCAACCTGGAGGGTGTGGGGGTGTAACGGCTGATCACATGACTGCCTGGGACCAGCTATAAGAATGGACTCGGCAGACAAATACACAGCCATGCACACTACAGGATGGAGGCCATTACCTGCTAGGGGAGGGCCATTTCACATTTGCTGACTTTGGTCTCACTGGAATTTAGAGCAAATGGAAATTTAAAAAATGTATTGCATGAGCTTGAGAATTGTCTGCTTTATAACAAAAAGAAAAAATAAAAGATGTGCAGCACTTCAAGACACTAAGCAGAAATATATGCTCATTCTGCAATTTTCTGAATGACTTGCCTAGGTGTCATTTTTAAAATTGCAGAGGAAAGGCTGTGAAGGCTTTGGACAATTTGCTGTAAAGTCCTGTGTAGCGATACTAATGGTGAAGTGAATTCTGGGTAATCTGTTGTGGGGCTGTGATGCCAAGTGAGGATAGTTCCATATAATCTGTGGATCTGGGAGCAGAAATACTGTGGTGTTCTCCTCAGCAGTGGGTGTGGTCTCTGTGACGACAGAGCTAATCTTCTCAGACAGCTTACTGTGTGCTGTAAGGTAGTAGCCAGACTATTGTACTCTGCCATCTGTCTGTGTGTTTTTAATAAACAAACATGGCCACATCACAAGCCTCAAAACCTCATGCCACAGATTAGCTAACAAAGACCCTCGCAAACTGGGTCCCAAATACAAAACCATCTGCACAATTTAAAATTACCCGACATGTCAAGCAATATTATAGCAATAAAATCAATTATTCTGAAATTGAGTAAAAATAGTCTGCCACTGTTAAACACATGTGTTTTGTATTCTCAGAAATGTCTGTTCTCACCAACATGCCGGTAGGTACAGTAGTTGGTAGATGGACCTGAATTTAATTTCAAGAATGGTGAACGCAGCTCTGGAAAAAAATATATAGTGGTCTCTTAATTTTTTAAATGTGCATTTTGAATCCTGGTTTAATCATGGTTCTGCTGGCAGAAGCGGCTTCCAAGCTAATAGTTTGTAAGACAGCAGGACATAAGGACAAGGTGAAGCTGGAGACAGTACTGGCAATGACCAGAAACCAGCCCGGTAGAGGGCAAAAGCAACTTTATAATGTCAGAGATGACTGTCAACTTATCCAGCAGTGCCTCATAAATTGGAAGACGACCTCAAGTGAACTTCAAAAGGAATTAAGTGGTGTGTGCTGCTGGGACAGTTCTTGTCAGGCTCCAAGAAGCAGGACTGAAGACCCATAAAGCAAGGAAGAAGCCCTTCATCAATGAGAAATGGCTAGATTCCCATAAAGTGAGAAATTAATGGAATTGAACATCTTGCTGTGGTCTGTTAATGTCTTCCAGAGCTATAATGGGGAAAATATTGTCTTGTGCCACCATGTTGCAACAAAAACACACCCAGGATAGTTATGCGAATGTCCGAATCAATGGAGATATGTTTATAACTAAACTTCACTGAAAACACAGTGACTCATCGCAGGTCAAGAACGGCATGCAGTGTGTCCTCTCCTTTTGTGGCAATGAGGTCCGTATAGTCCCTCAAAACATGGCCAGATGCCCATTTTTTTCTCGCAGCTCTGTTTGACTCTAAATCAATGGGTGGCTCAGTGATGCATGATCAAAAAATATTCCAGTCTCAGCACATGATGTTAATTGGAGCAGCACAGTGGAAGCGCTGAGGCAAAACCACTGCAAGGTTGTAGATCCACTTCTAAGCTTGACTCCTCGTGTGTGGAGTTAGGATGAATATGCAGTCATCTGGATTTCATTTCCAATACACACACTGTGGGTTTATTCCATGGTTCATAGACACACAGCTCTGACGGATTGGGGTGTATGTGTGTGTACTCTGTGATGGACAGGCATCCCATCTAGGGTGTACTATAGTGTGTGTGCTGTGCATCTTTGGATCGGGTCCAGGCAAAAAAGGTCCCGCAAAATGGATGGATGGATCAAAAAAATCAAGCAGTCATGAGCCTTCGCAGTCTTCAGGTACTGTGATGATGTGGGTTCTGCTCTCAAGGTTATTTCAAAAGATTTGGAAGGAATAAAGATGAAGAAGCAGCAAGACTTTAACCTGTGTTCCTGTGTATGTTTATATATGTCTCTGCATGTGTTTATTTGTATTTATTTCTGTCCTGTGATTATTTAAGAGAGAGTGAGTAATATGTGGTTTTGCACGTGTTACTGTTTATGTGTGCATGTCTGTATATACAAGATGGTCTACTGCTAATGACCAAGTATTAATTTAGACATTGATTTTTAAATGTTTTTTTAAAGAAACATACACACTAAGGGGAAAAAGCACTAAGGCTGAGCTTGCTATCCTGGCAAAGAAAGAATAATGAATATTCCCTGTAACCGGCTGACCTACTCCCACAGTTATAAGGCTCATTCTTGTGTTTCTAGGTGAAAGAGAAAATCTCAGTGCTTCAGGCCAGAGTGTCTGACAGCATTAAATGATTACCCGGTGGGGCTGCTCAATCAGATGGTTTCCCTGGTAACCAGACTTTCAGCCACATTGCAGAGCAGCTAGGGCTAAGGGCTACCAGTGAATATGAGAGTCATTTCCATATTTACTCTCCAGTACAGAATCCTGTTTGCAGTTTGGAATTCTCAAAGATGGCCTGGCTATTGTGAGGCTCCATCTACTATACGGTGTTCACCTTTCCATGGAGGAGTATTCTGATGGGATGACTGCTTCAGGATTTCTGGCTGTAATAGAATAGCCCCCAAGCCATTTTTCTACTAGGTATGAGGCTGTAGCCAATGACAGATCCACCACGGCTGAGGTAAGGAGCATGCAGTGATTACAGTGCATCTCCACACCAACCACACGACCTCAGAGACGAGAACCCGAGTCCATCCATGTGGCTGGTGATACCTCAGCACCACACTAGTCCAAATGAACCAGTGTGATATTTTTCAGGAGAACAACCAGCCCCAAAGTTATTCCCTGAAGGTTGGAGGGCCTCCTTATAGGGCTGGATGTAGATCAACATCATACCCAGGATGAAGCAAGGTTGTGGACATTGCTCAAGGGCCCAATGGACTAGAATCACTCTGGGCATTCATGGGATTTGAACCAGCAACCTTCCCACACACAGAGCCATAGCCTCAGAGCCTCCACTGCATCCCAGCTAAAATATGCTAATCTACCTACAACTCTCTCCTGTTATTACACCGCTATTATTTGTGTAATATCCAGCGGTCAAGTTCTAAAAATATTTCCAGGGGGATGGTCCCTGCAATAAATTTCCCAGGGGAGTCCCAAACAGATTGTTGAGGATACTATTTGCAGGGCAATCAAGCTGTCTAGATTACGTTGTGTTTTGCCCAGAGGTCAGCTTCCGTGATTACACTGGACCTTCTGCATGTATACCTGGACTAAACACAATTTTACGTTATACATCTGGACTTTGTTATTCCCGACTTCCTCTGCCGGCCCCTGGAGGATGGGCTCCCCCTTTGGCTCCTCCCAGGGTGTCGTGCTGCTAGACAGTTTTGCCTTGCAACTCTGGCTTAATCTCAGGGGTTTGGGTGGCGATAATATGAAGTGAATGATGTGCTATACAAAAATAAATTGAATTGAACTGAGTTCAAGTAGAGTTTCGGACTGGAGTCCACACTGATATATTTGGTAGGTGTACCTTCACATGAGTGAAATTACACAGAACAGCTTTGGAGGCTAGAGGGGGGTGGTATGTTCTCAGTGGGGGTGGTTTTCATTTTCTTCCACGGGGGTGATGACATCCATGTGCATAACCATAACTGCAGCCTTGGTAATATCTAATTCTTATGTTTGTGCAAATGCATCAACGGAAACGAATGAGAGCATTTGGTGTTTTTAGCTACAAATATATAAGAAACAATTCAACATAAAGGAACAAAATGTATTATATGATTTTACTCGATGGTCTTCTGCAATTTGTATTTTAATGCTTCCTATAACTAATTTATAATGAAGAATTATAGTGTAGAAAATGGATTGTTATTCATTTTTAAAAATCACAATAGAAGATAATTTTTTGGGGAATTGAAGTTACTTCAGCTTTGGTTCTGGGTTCTGCACAGCTCTAGTTAAGTTTTTAAATGGTCGCTAAGAGTCACAGAACTAAATGACCAGATGACTAGAACGCATTATATGCAGTCTAATCAATTATCTATTCATTTTCCAGCTGCTTATCTAGCAGCCAGAGGAAAACCGCACAACACGTGAAGAAAAAGCTAATTCTCACATGAACCCCAAGTCCTAGAAGTGTGAGGCAATGAGTCTGTTTCCCCGCTGAGCTGTGATGCTGCCCACTTGTATAAATTTACATCAAATATGATTCCTTAGCACAAACTGTCTAAACATTTAAGTGAAAATGTCATTGTGCTGGAGATTCAATAAATAATACTATTTTATTTAAATAAATTTAAAAATAAACTGTGGGTGAAATAAAAGTGTCCGAGATGAACTGAAATTACTACGTCGAGACCCCTCAGAAGATGGCGCTCTAAGCGGCCGCCTATGTCGCTACTATGGCGGCAGTGGTCTTAACCACGCAAACGAATTTATCGTTACAAGTAACGAGTTTATAGCGTAGCATAAAGCGTTAGAGTGGTGCCCCCTAGCGGACCATGTAGTATGTGACGTATGAATCGAAAAATTTTGTTTGCAATAGGTACTACAACCACAGTTAGGCCTAAATACAACATTGTCAGTTACATTCTAAATTGTGAAATACAGTGCACAAATATAACTTGTGATTTTGGTTCATATTTACTTTTCTGATTATTGAATTAAAACCCATAACTGTGAATAAAACATAATCGGAAAACCTATGTTATAATTCATAACATGTTTATTCCTTGCTTAAAGACAATCAATGGCTGATCACCCGTTTTAAGTGCACGAATATTGAGGTCATTAATTTATTCCGAAAATATTCTGAAACAAAGCTGGTTTGATAATTAACTTGAAGTAGCAAACTCCTCTTGTAATCTGATTCTTTCAAGGTCCAATGAGGGCGTTTGCTTTAGAACTGGAAAGAGGTTCATCCCGCAGTACTTATCCTGATCAACATTATGGCGATCTTCTCCACGCTTACGCCTGTGTTTCTGGCTGTTTTATGTATTCTGATAGCGCTTATTTTAAAAAACTTTAATAAAAGCAAAGAGAAACCAAAGCCAGAGTCTCAGCCTCCAGTTGCTTCTAGGCCGTGGGTGGATGAAGACCTTCAAGACGACACTGAAATTAACCCAGACGAAGGTAAGCAGATAGTCTACAAAAGCTGCAAGTTTAACTACCAAAAGTTGAAAATGATCAAGCAATGAACACTCATACATACGCGCACACTTGTGCACCCATTTGTGACTATGGCGTGACTGTATGCCGTGTGAAATCATTGTCTCGTTCTGCTCGGGAAGTCATTAAAGATGTGTTTGAAACTAAGGTTTTAATAAAACCATAAATACAGCTCTGATTACAACAGATAGGATATTGTTCAAATGTTTAGATATGCTTAGAAAGCCTGATATTTCCCCCTTGTTTTTAGAATTTTCGCGTTAGAAAATTTAAATGTAAAGCGACATGTATTATGCAAAATAACTTTTAGCTTCTTGTTGTACTGATACGTGTAACTTGTGTGTGACACTGGTCAGGTTGTTGTTTTCTTGCCAACTTTTCTACGTTTTCTCTAAAGTGGAGGAGCTGAATTGGTCAGACGTTATGATATGCACTGTTTGTTTGGAAAGGGCTCTCAGCTGAAGGAATCACTTGCCTCTTACCTGTGCCAGGTCGCTGCTCTCTTTTGTGCCATAATGAGTCAGCAGATGCCAAGATAGGGCACCTGGGCTAGAATAGGCTGCCAACCCTCCCGTTCCTGTGAGAGACTCTCAGAATGACATCACTGGGCATCTGTTGCATGCACTTGGGCTTGCAGATAGTCCCGCTTGTAAAGATATTAATTCTCTGTGCCAAGCAGAATATGTTGCTAGTTCTGATGTTGGCAGACACTGATGACTATATCCGGTATGCCCTCTCTGTAGTGTGCCAGCCTGCTCCAACAGGGTGAGATATATCTCATATAGATATACAGATTAATTTTCCATATCAAATGCATTACATTCAATTAGAGATCCAGATATGATCTTACATTATTTCTGGATAAGTATTTTATGATATATTATTACTGTTGGATAAGAGTTTCATGTAGTTCATATTCTTAGCAAATGTAAAAGGGCACTTTGTGTCACTGGAGTGAGCTTATTTGCAAAAAGCTGTATATTGACTTTGATGGTTTTATTCATCTCATTAACTTTATGTTAAATCAGGAAAGGTCTCACTGCCCCTAGGTCTTCCACTGGACTCTACAGTGACTCTTCAGTCACCGTAACACTGACATCACTCTGTGCACACTGTGTATGAGTGTCCATCGCCCTATGAGTACAGTTTACATTCAGGTCATACTGTCCAAATTGCGGGTATGTTTCCCAGGTCTCTTGCACATTGTGCTTATATTACACATCACAATCACTTTAACCTTATCACTTATGTATAGACTACATACACGTGAACATATTTCATATATTTTTTATAGTTATTGTTATACATTTTACTATTCTCTAATCATGCACAGCTGTGACCAGGGTCACATCTCACTACATGTTGTGTGTACAACTGTGTACGTGACGAAATTAACCTCTTGAATCTTGGATAGTGTGATGATTCGGTTTTCTTGTCCACCACCTTAGATTGCTGATCTGCATTCCTGTGCTTGTCCCTCCACAGGGAGGTTGATGTCACTTAGGAGGAGCTGAGAGTCTTCTGCGTCACGCTAAAATCACCAGCCTTCTCACATAATTCCGTGAGCTGGCCTTTGTGTCGCTCCGCTTCCTTTCTGTGTTGAGCACCACCCAGAAATTAGTGTTGCCATGGCACTGATGCGTCTGACTGCTTTCTTGTCACGGTAAGATGATGCGGAGCTGGCAGAGAGCGAGGGCGAGGTCTCCCACGTGCCCTTCTCGCCGCCCCGGTACAGCGATGGCGAGATGCTCCGTCGCTCTCAGGAGTTCTATGCGCTGATGAACGCCAGGAGGTCAGTGCGCTTCATCAGCCCCGAGCCCGTGCCCAGGGACGTCATCGAAAACGTTATCCGTGCTGCAGGTGCGTGCCAGTCCGTCGGTCAGAAGATACACCAGTCTGAAGATGACCCATGGCACTGCTCATGAGTGACCAGCGCCAGCCTTTCCCAACAGGTACTGCCCCCAGTGGAGCCCACACAGAACCCTGGACTTTTGTGGTGGTGGCAGACGCTCAGACAAAGAGTGAAATCCGACGGATTGTGGAGGAAGAGGAGGAGATCAACTACAAACAGAGGATGGGGGAGAAGTGGGTCACTGACCTGAAGAGGCTAAGGTGAGAGGCGTTTCAGATACATGAAGGCATTCCTGAGTACTGTGGTTGGTACCAGGGGACACTTCTGGACACAGTGTGATACAGGAGGACATTTTAGGATATAGTAAATAAGGTAAAAAGACATTGCAGGGCACAGTAAATAAGGTACAAAATGACATTTCAGGATACAGTAAATAAGGTAAAAAGACATTGCAGGGCACAGTAAATAAGGTACAAAATGACATTTCAGGGTACAGTGAAGAAGGTAAAAAGACATTTCAGGGTACAGTAAATAAGGTACAAAATGACATTTCAGGATACAGTGAAGAAGGTAAAAAGACATTTCAGGGTACAGTAAATAAGGTACAAAATGACATTTCAGGGTACAGTGAAGAAGGTAAGACATTTCAGGGTACAGTAAATAAGGTACAAAATGACATTTCAGGATACAGTGAAGAAGGTAAAAAGACATTTCAGGGTACAGTGTGGAAGGTACAAGAGAACATTTCAGAGTACAGGGAGGAACATATAGAAGGACATTTCCTGGAGCAGTGGCTGATATAAGAGGCATGTTTCCAGGTATGGTAATTTGCTGATGTTTACTTCTATGTTTAGAGCCCAATTTGTTCTTGTCTATGACTTGTTTTCTTCTAAATATTGCCAGAATCAGCAGGCTGCTTTTTTTTGCCAAGGACAGATGAACATGTGATCCGAAAATGACGAAGATGAGCTTGTGGTTCGTGCTATTTTCTGTCGACAGGACCAACTGGGTGAAGGAGTATCTGGATACTGCCCCCTACCTCATCCTCATCTTCAAGCAGACGTATGGGAGGCACCCAAGCGGGAAGAAGAGGACTCACTACTACAACGAGATCAGCGTCTCCATCTCATGCGGCATCCTTCTGGCTGCACTGCAGGTACAGTGTGTGTGTGTATGAGGTATATTCATAATTCTGACCCCCATGACTGTCACCTTAGCTCCCCCCTGCCAATTATAAAATTGTGTCATTTTTATATACTCAAGGGCCCCTGTAACGTGCTTGACCCCCTAAATCCGCTGGGGTGCCCATGCCCCTTCTTTGCCCCTGGTCCATGGGCTGAGACCATTTGAGTGTGTATGTTTCTCTGTGTGTAGAATGCAGGCCTGGTGACAGTGACCACCACCCCATTGAACTGTGGCCCTCAGCTGCGCCAGCTACTCCAGAGGCCCCTGAACGAGAAGCTCCTGATGCTGCTTCCCGTGGGCTTCCCGTCCAGAGACGCCACCGTGCCGCAGCTGAGCCGCAAGCCCCTGGATGACGTCATGGTGTTCGTGTGACCCGCGCCCGGCGGATGTGACGGCGATGGGATAACATTCTCTAAGAAAAATCGCAGTCGGTTAAGGGAGCACAGCGGCGACCCTGTGAACTGGCGGCACTCTGCTTTGTGACTCATCATAGACAGTAGCCGAAACAACAGGGAGGGGGCGCTATTAACAGCCCGGCCCAGGAATGGCTAAATGTACCTCCTGCGTTACAATAGGAAGATGATGAAATTCTGCTCTTAAATCCTAGTTTTAGCCCAGTGTGTAAATTGCTTTTTGTGCCTTTGGATATGTGCATCAAAACCTGTAAGTACAGGATAGACTGCAGACCCCTGCACGTGTATGTATGCTGCCTAGTATAATTTAGAAAAATATTATTTTTTATGCAATGCAACTTTTTAGAGGCATTTTAATCAAACGTGATTTACTGGACGACTACTGGTCAGAAGGACTACTGCAGAGCTGTGATCATGAACCGATAACCTTCTGGTTACAATTCACACTGCTTAACTTTCTCATCATCAAAATCAGAATCAGCTTTATTGTCATTCAAACCGCTTAAGAGTTTCTCAGGTCTCTGTGCACAGCTTAGATTACTAAACAGTAAACAGATAAAATAATAATACAACACTTCAATAAAATGAAAATAAACCAAGATAAAACCTCTGAAATAAAACGGTTGCAAGACACTTTAAGAGTAGCGACTTAAAGTGATCAGTGAAAGAGTAACAGTAAGTTGCAAGAGTAACAGCAGCAAAGAAACATCAGCAGCATTTCACTGTGACATGTTGCAGCATCAAGGAATGTTATTACAGTGCGAAAGGTTCAGTATTTGGGTGGTGGGGCAGTTTAGCAGTCTGACTGAGGTTGGGTAGAAGCTGTTTTTCAGTCTGGATGTTTTTGCTCGGATGCAGCGCAGCCTCCTTCCTGACGGCGGGGGGGGGACAGTTCATGTGCAGGGTGGGTGGGGTCATGAAGGATGTAGGTGGCTTTTTCCCTGCCTGTAGTGGAGTATATGTCACCAAAGGGTGGTGAGCTGCACCCAACGGTCCTCGAAGCAGATTTTTATCACCTTCTGTAATGCACCTGGACTTCTTTCTGTGATTTTAATACCATCCTTTTATGTGATGCAGTGAGTAAGAAAGGGTGAGTACTATAACTTGCCTTTATGTTTGCCAGGTGAAGTGAGGCTGGATATTAAAGATGATGATTTAAAACCCAGGACGGGGGATAAGAACATAAGAAATGTACAAATGAGAGGAGGCCATTTGGCCCATCAAGCTGGTTTGGGGAGAACTTAATAGCTCAGAGTTGTTAAAATATTATCTACAGTGGGTATGGAAAGTATTCAGACCCCCTTCAATTTTTCACTCTTTGTTATATTGCAGCCATTTGCTAAAATAATTTAAAAAAAAAAATTCCTCATTAATGTATACACAGCACCGCATATTGACAGACAAAAAAAGGAATTTTTGAAACTGTTGCAGATTTATTAAACAAGAAAAACTGAAATATCACATGGTCCTAAGTATTCAGACCCTTTGCTGTGACACTCA